>JAQGBA010000009.1:0-122186 GCA_034698125.1 Prionchulus punctatus | reverse complement strand
GGTCGATGCAATTTTCTTCGGTATATATAAAGCGCACATGCGCAACATGGATAACAACTGTTCTTGCATTTGATCGTTCATGGAAAAATAAACGATCGGATTTATCATGTGACAAACCGAATAAAGAAAACTGTTGAGAACGGCCGACCATTTTTCCGTCATTTCCATGATATAAAAAAACAAATAATAAATGAACATGTATAAGAAAAATATTACGGTAACGCCGATAATTTGAATGAAGATTTTCGCGTCTCGACTTAACGATGCCGACGAAGGTTCTATCGACACTCGACGCCGAGTAAAAGTTCGAGTCGTAACCTCGAGCAAAACAAAACTCGCCCTTTTCATAATCATGTTTCGTCTGTAGCGTCTGTAAAGTCGAAACAGAGTTATCGGATTGCATATGGCTAACGTGAACATGGTCCCGATTTCTAGCGGTACGTAGATCGGTTTGAAAACGTTGAGCGACGTATCGTTCGACGATAACGTTTCGAAACCGAATGTATAATATTCCGGTTGAGGAATTATCAAACAACATAAATCAAACGAAGCCAAAGTCACATTTAAGGCGACGAATATCGTCCAACACGAAACAGTAAACGTTATCATTCGTTTAACAGTGGTAACCGTACTGTACATATGTAAGAGAATTATTGCCATTAGTCTATCTATACAGATCGCCGACATATGAGTCAACGTGATACCCCACGCAGTCCAATCGACCGCGTTCATGAAACGAGACGATAAACGCGAATAGGTGAGAGATCTTAATCCAATCGGCGGATAAAAATACAACGATGTAACTATACAGTGCAGAACGTCGGATACAGCTAGACTCGATATTAAAACGAACGACGGTCGTTCCAACAGTCCACTACGGTAAATAACGATGAGAAGTAAAATGTTGCCGCAAAATCCAACTACATCCATCAATTCCAAAAACGCAAACACAACGAAATCTACGGTAGTTACAAACGTAGTCGGTTGTGTTGACATATTAATCATCTTATAGTACCGGTCGGAAACTATTGCATAATTTTGACTGATTTCACTGTCGTTAAAATCATCCAATTTGTTAATGTAAAAGGGTTCTGAAAAACAAAATATTTCTAACGCTTCGGTGGAAAAATATTTTAAAATACTGTTTTTTATTTTGCCTCGAACAGATCATTTACTGAACAAAATAATGTAATCTTTCGACGACTACCAACGTAAATCACGTTCTGTAAACGAGGTGAAATTTTGGGTTAATCAACTTCGTTTCAAAATTCATTCCAGTCGCAATCAAATTTAAATAATTAATCGGTTGAATACATGGGCAAAAACTTTCCACCAAACAACAAAAATTTTCCTCAACGACGACAGTTCAGACGTTCAAACCTCAGTTGCCAAAGTGGTATCGACCAATTACCATGTAAGATGTCCCGTTCCTCACAAGAAAAACTTTCGGTGTCGCGCTAGGCCAGTTATTGGATGAAAATGAAATTAGTGTTGCAAAAAGGATAATCGCAAAGTAGGGACGCAGAAAGTCAGCCAACTTCGATTTCTCAATCTCTCGACGAGGCAACGGGTTTTTTTCACAAATAAAAATGAAACCGTTTTGGGCCACGAAAATCGAATTTTCGAATTACATTTAAATCAAGAAAAATCGACTTATCGTCCCACAATCAGACTGCGCAATTAAATTTCTATTATCGGGAAAGTGTGGAAAAATGATAAACGATAGACATAGTCTTATTGTGGACAGTGTGCTAATGATACTTGTGTGAAAATGAAACAAGTTAATAAATGTGCTAAGTATCTAAAAATATTTCTTACCTAAGTTCATAGTGATTTTCGACTTAATTATTAATTTTTAATTGTTAAAATTTACAATTTACGCTTGGCTAAGTGTCGAAATAATAACGTTTCAAATGATCGTAAAAGCAAACGAACTTTTTTGTATCCAAGGTTAATTCATCAAAGGAGAAAAATGTTCGAAATCATATACAACGTAAAAACGCACCACAACTCGAATTGAAACCGATCAATTTTCGAACATTATTACAAATATATACATATTTGTTTGATAAATTTTTTTATTTTCTTTCTATTATAAAGAAGAAGCATTTAGTAGCGGGAGGAGTAAGATTAAGAAACGGAAATCAATCTTCAAGGAAAAAAATGTTAAAAAGCACTCAAAAGTGTATCCACCGTGCTGCAGGTGCTAGGTATGGAAAGATTGAAAAGTAGACGAAACGAATTTCTTGCTCGAAAACGAAACAGAACAGTGATTTGCTTTACTCATTTTGGATGTCCATAATTCGAAATAGCGAATGAAAGATGAATATCAAAATTTTATATTCCGAATGAAACAGATAACTGTTCTCTATTCTCTGTTCACTTTGGCAACATATCCGACAAATGACCTTAAAAAATTTTCAAAACTTCGTTTCGTTTCATAATTGTGCGATTCGAGAATAAACAATTCATAGAAGGATCTCTTTGGATGAAAATTGTGCTCTTTCGAGACACAGGTATACGCGCACATTTGAGCTACCCAAAGGCAATCCACAGATAATTATAATGGAAACAAATGAAAAACATAATGGATTCATACGTGTGATACACAAGCAATTAACATTCGATTCATTTAATTTTTAAAAAGCAATGGAAAAAATTTTTAAGTTCCTTTTTGTGCGTATATATTTTGTGGAAGTACAAATTGAAACTCGATGAGTATGGGTACAAAACAAAACTAAATTATCAATGTACGTTTTTAACATTACAATGCAGTAGCTCTGTCATTTTATTGGAACAAATGAACTACGAATCCAGACGGAAAGCTAAACGTATTGCTTAATTATTTTTCATCTTTTGCGAAATAGAATAAAGTAAAAAGTAAAAATTGGAATAGCATCTAAACCATCATCATAACTTAGAACGGGCAAATATCGAAGTCACATCAAAAATTAGAGCATACAGTAGCAGAAAGAAACAATGTAAGGTTAGAAAAACTGCAATTTTATTTCTTCAATCGATTAATCGAAAGCAAGATTCAACGATTGACAGTTGCTCCCATCTTTGTTTCGAATGGTGCATGCATATTTTGCTTCGTCTTCCTTTATCGGTCCCTATAGTAAGAGAAACGGGAACAATAATAGAAATATAAAAGTTGATTTAGCAAACAAAAACTATTTAAAGAACGGTGAAACACCGATTCGAATTCGGAGCAAAAAAGCTTCGCTCTTCGTCGAACAAAAAATGTTTTATAGAATCCAGCTCATGAACTCACTTTGATTTCCAACATACACACGTATTCTTCGGCAACTTTTTCGTCTTTTTTCAAGACAAATTTTACTCGATCGCTCTCTTTTACGGCCTGGTCGTTCTTGGTCCATTCGATTTTCGGTTCCGTTTTCGATTTAGCTTTGACTTTTATAACCAATACTTTGCCTCCGTCGCGTTGAATAATGTGCGGTTTTTCAATAAATTCCGGAGCATCTGCAGCACACAAAAGAGTGAGATAAAGTATTGAGAAATTATAAATAAACCAATATGTTTGTTTCATCATACCGCCTGCACTGACAGTGAAAGTTGCTGCCGATTGGCCAGAATCATTTTTTAAGGTGACTTTATAAAGTCCACCCAAAGGTTTGTCGAAGTTCTAAACGAAAAACTTGTTGGCAGTCCTTTTTCTTCACGAACGAAAAAACGGTCGCAAAACACCTGGATTTCACACCAAACTTTGTATTTATCGCCTTCGGTGCTTTCAACTTTCATTTTATACTGATCTCCTTCTTTTATTTCTTTATCGTCCTTGGTCCATCCTGCAACGGGTATTGGTTGAGCTTCAGCGACGCATTCCAACAACACGTGAGGACCTTTTTGAGTAATGACAGGTTCGCCGATTAAAGTGGGTATTTTAGGCATAACTGAAAGAAGAATGCCCTAATGTGTGAAATCAAAACCTAACAATTGGATTTAACGTCCACTGAACAGATACCATAGCTAGTTGCAAAAATAGAATTCAATCGAAACGAAATTACTTAATAACTTTCAGCAAAGTCGTTATCAATAATAAGTTTAGAGTAACAAACTGTCAGCAATAAATCATTTTAAGATATATTTTTGAAACTAAAGTTTTTTAATAGCAATGAAAGTCCAAGATACAGTAGCAACTTGCTGCAATAAAAGTTGCTGAAAACCATGCACTAATGTATCGAAAAATTAACACCTTTACCAATCAAATTTGTACTGTTAGTAATTAAAAAATTATCAAAACGCACCTGAAGCAGTAACCAACAAAGAAAATTTCAACTTTTCCAGACGAGCTAGTATTTGCGAGTAAAGCCGCGGCGTAAATTTAAAGTTTAAATCGGCGCAAACAGATTTAACTTTCTTAAGCTTCTTAGAGACTAGAAACTTTTTACAAGAATGAATCACATTCGTTAAACTTTAGTTTCAATAAAAACCTTCAACAAAGTCCAGTCTAGCATTCACCTCAAAAACTTCCAAGAGAACTTGGTGCGACGTCATGTTTTGCCTCAGAGAGTTTTCAAATACTTTGTTACACATTCATTCGATGAAAGACGAGTGACTGAACGATGTCATATAAAAAAAAAACAAAAAGAAAACGACAAGTTCGCCTTGTTATTTCGCTTTTGCGACGCCTTAACCGTTTTATACTTTTGTTCGACCAGTATCATTCGTTTTTGCCCAGCATTTCTCTTTGATTAATAGACACCCTTAAGACCAATTAGCGAGGTTCAGGTTTATTTTAACCATCTAAATTCGTTCTCGAAAAATCTTTGTTCCGTTTTCAAAGAGAGGTCAAACATGTTTGAAGTTTATGACAAAGCAAATCACAAAATTAGAGACCGTATTCAACTGCGTGAAAACGTTACAAAAATACTCATGACACGACTTATACGATTTATGCATGCAAAATAATACAAGTTTTATTGAAAATACTTTCTGCTTGTTTTACTGTTTATACAACAATTTACTGCGAGGACTTCAAAAAAAATTAAAAAACATGACGTAAAGATGACAAAGCTAATAATTAAAATGCAAGGAAATAATCTTCCATTTCGAGAAGTGGAATTAGAAGCCGTAAAAATTTTCTCGATTTTCTTCATATATAAATCACACATGTGAAACTTTTATGAACGTATTCTTATTTGTAAATGTCACAGTTTGGATGAAAGTTCGTCTAGTTTCAGCGTTAAACGTTTCGGTTTGGCGCTTAGTAGCACGTAACGTGGTAATAATTCCACATAAATTAAATTAAAATACAGGGCCGTATTTGGTGCAAATTTGTTTCATATTGGGGTTTAAACCATGCTCGCAAGGATTTTTAGCTTTGTCGTTGTTGCGCATATTGTTTTTTCGAAACAATTGGACGACTTAACACCGACAACGGAGAGTCGTGGGTTTTACAAACGTGAACATTCCTTGTTGAAGCCTTACCAAAGTTCAAATCTTGTTTTATTTTTGTTCTACGTGAACGTCGTTATACGTTTTCCGTTTTAGGCTCCGGTATGTCGGTCCCGTATTGGGATTTCGTTGGATCGACGATGGTCACGCATCAGTACATTCGTTTAACGGCTAATGCTCAGAGTCGAAGCGGTGGTCTTTGGAATGCCGTTGTACGTATGAAATGCATTTTAACTATAATTTAACATTGAAACACATTTTGACGTAGATTAAATGTTGAGATTTTACTAATCATGCCGAAAGTTAAGGTGTACTGTCTAAAATATGTTCCATGGGTATTATCGTTGAATTGAGATAAGTTTTACTGGTTACTTTTGAAGAAAACAAATGACGATATTTGTCCAATTACCTATCAAAACCTCGTTTCTATGTTAATTTCCTGATTTGTTTTTAGCCGATAAGAATGAGAGATTGGGAGGTGGTTCTCACGTTAAACGTGCACGGTACGACGGGCGAATTATTCGGCGACGGCTTGGCTTTTTGGTTTACGAAAGATCGAAATCAGCTCGGTTCCGTTTTCGGTAGCATCGATCAATTTACTGGTCTCGGCGTATTTTTGGACACTTACAGTAATCATAACGGCCCTCATAACGTACGAAATTTGTCTTTTTCCGAATCAAAGATAGCGTCCATTATGAATTTAATGTTTTTAGCACGCACATCCATATTTATCAGCTATGGTCAACAACGGAACGCTTCATTACGACCACGATCGGGATGGAACGCATACGCAATTAGGAAACGCAGGGTGTACGGCCAAACTAAGAAATAAAGATTTCGAAACGAGTATTCTTGTCAGATACGTCGACGATACTCTTTCAGTACGATACGTTTTTTGCCTTCTCGTTTGCACCTTTAAAATAAAACATTTGATTCAATTTTAGGTCTACACCGATATAGATAACCAACATAAGTGGCGGCAATGTTTTTCTGTGGAAGGCGTACGATTGCCAACAGGATACTATTTCGGACTCTCGGCAGCAACAGGAGAATTATCAGGTATAAATTTGTAACTATGGATTTACATTAGTGAAACTTTTTTCGATTAGTTTTCGCTATTTACGAATACGTTTTGTTTTTTATTTCAGATAATCATGATGTTGTAGCAATAAAAACATACGAAATCGAATTAGCTCGCCCTGAAAAAGAACCGGACGTTGATCGAACTAAAATTCAGCCCGAAGCTGCTCATTACGCAGCGCCGAGAGGTACAATCTTAATCTGCATATTATAGTTAATGTTATGAATCAATAGTAGCATCAATTTTTTTCTTTTGTTTCAGATCACATTGCTGACCCAAAGCCTTCTAGATTGAGCGGTTTTGGTACAACGCTTTTTGTTATTGTCGCTCTTATTGGCGTCGCTGCGGTTATCGTCGTGGGCGTCATTACATTACAAAAGCGCCAAGAATCGTCGAGAAAAAGATTTTATTGAACCAAAAAAGCTTTCATCGATTTTCTCAAATAAATACGGTATTTTGCATCGAAACATAGTTTATTCCATTTTGCAACGCTGTATTGTGAAGTTATTTGATTCTTTATTTGTTTCATTTTTTTGTTAATCTGGGTTAGTTGTGATAATTGCAAACAGTTTTTTGGTGCCTTTAATTGTTGAAACGAATTTATTTGATGCTGTACTGTTTTTATGGTTCTATTGAGTTTTCTTAATTGTTCACGTTGTTCAAACTTTGGTCACTTACCGGCCCAAAATTGTATTAAAGGTGAACATTTTTGAAACAGAAAAGTAATTGTTTGAGACGTTCTACCACAAGTTTTTGCTCAAAAATTATTGCATGGGTTTCGGGTATTATTTTTCCAAGTTATTTGGTGTTGCATTTTTGGTGATACATTTTGAAGAACGTTACAGTTCGTTTTTTTTAATGAACTTGAATTTTTGTTGATTAAATCTTGCGTTTATGTATTGCTTAAGATAATTTAATACTATCTTCTAGGTGGTTCCTAGCGTCGATTGCTTTTTGGCAAAAGCTTGGATTTAGAATTTTATATAATTCGAAATTTAAACATGATTTGGTAAATCGGGTTTCGAATTTATGAGACGTTATGATCAAAGCAAAAAGAAAATTTAAATTCCACCTTATTGGGTGATAAATGGGAATGAAATTGAACGGTTGATAACCGATTCGAATCTGAGTAAGCCTAAACCCATTGAAGGCAGTTTTAAACATTGAAAACTGCCAAAAACCTTATGAATTTTAATTCCAAACAATAAAATAAGTCAGTTACATGAAAATTTTGTAGTTGAATCCCTCGCTGCAAAAAGTACGTAAGTCACATTTTAGTACTTTCGAGATAAACGCATTTGAAAGTTGGACTTGTGCACTTTTTGCTACAAAATTGGCTTTGGTGAAGAAAATGGCATCATTTGTACAGGGACTTGTGTTCGTTTTGCTGCAAAACGGATTGCAGATTTAAATTCAGCGCCTTTCAAATAGTAAGAAACCGCGCCAAACTCAATTTTGGAAAAATGTGACTTATGCACTTTTTGCAGCGAGGGCTTCAATTATTCTAGCTTTATAACAACCTAAAACATAAAAGATACTCTTTTCATTCGATATTAATGTAAATCTTTGCCACCAAAACGGCGAAATGTGTATTGATCCAAATGCTTATTCCTTATGCTTCTGTTTCAATAAATGGAAAAAGTTGATTCTCCGAAATACAAACCAGATACAACGTACTATAACAATTGAAAATGACAATATTTTATTATTAAATGAGATAAAAGTTTAGGTTTGCCCTGGCGTCGTGGAATGTAGGAGAAAACCACCACGCTAATTTAGAGGTAGGATATTTTGTTACACACCAGAAATATAAATCGGTGAAATACATAGAACAAACCGTTCGAACACATCATACACAGTATAAAGTTTTATTGTATAACATTGGCGGCGTTCTTAGTGATAAGTTTTGTCTTTTGATCTTTCATTCATTACCCATAAATAGTTGACAAGGTCAGCTTCCGAATGACTGTCTGAGAAATCTGTTAGTCAACATTTTCATATCGTAATCATATCGAGAAAGTTGTCGCCTTGGAGGTTGCATAATGAGAAAATTTCATTGAAAACTAATTATAGTTGTCTATTTACGTCTGTTTTGACAACAATTTTATTCGTCCTTACATGAATTTTCCTTAATGGATCATTGTTAATGTTCCAGTTGAATAATTCGTCGATAAATGCGCAAGGATGTTGGCAAGTTTTTCGCACATTAACTTTTGTCCAGAAAGTGCATCCTTTTCGAGACGGTCCAATAAAGATAAACCTTAAAAATTGTACCAGCCTTGAAAGTCGAATTATAGCCGTCGCCGAAATTTCGTTGGATTCGTTGTAAAATATCGGCGAAGTTTTTTTCCCGCAAATCATGCATCGTTGAAATTGGCCGTTCAGACGATGAAGTTTTGCATATTTTTTTGTCCTACCAATGACATTGGCACGCCTCCGAATGTCTCAAATTTTGCCTTATATAGGGACGTTTGGGTCCATTCGATATTCAATACGATAAGGGAACAGTTCCAACGAAGATCATTGCCTATTCCAAAGCTTTACTCGTGAATTTTATTCATCAAAACATGGCAATCGGAATCAAATCGTTGGCCATCTTGAGCCTAGTGTGTGTCGCTTCTGGATGGAGGACAGGTAAAACCTCGTGAAAACTAGATTCTAGAATTAAAAGTAGGAAATCGTGTTACATTCATAATGTTCATTCATAGATGAAATTTCAAAAGTTGAGTAAGAAACTGGTTTTTGCTATATTTTTGATAGTTCCAAACCGTTTTTTGCAGGATCCAGTAACCAAGCGGCTCCAGTAGCAAATGGATATGGTATCGTTGACACCGGCGACAGTTATCTTCAAACAACAACCGGCAACTACGGTAAAGTTGCTGAGACTCAAGCTTACGCTAAAGCCGAAACTCAAGCTTACGCTAAAGCCGAAACTCAAGCTTACGCTAAAGCCGAAACTCAAGCTTACGCTAAAGCCGAAACTCCGGCTTACGGTAAAGCCGAAACAACGGTGGGATACGGCAAAGCCGAAACTCCAGCTTACGGTAAAGCCGAAACAACGGTGGGATACGGCAAAGCCGAGACGCAAGCTTACGCCAAAGTAGAAACAACTCAAGGATATGCCAAAGTTGAAGCTACTCAAGGCTATGGTAAAGTTGAAACTACCCAGGGTTACGGTAAAGCCGAGACTCAGGCGTACGGCAAAACTGAAACGCAGGCGTACGCTCAACCTCAGACGCAAGGCTACGCTCAAACGCAAACTCAAGGTTACGCTCAAACCCAGCCTCAGGCTTACGCTCAGACCCAAACTCAAGGTTATGCCCAAACCCAACCGCCCCAAGCGTACGAAGCGTCGTCCACTTTAGGATATGGTGCAACGGCGCCAAGCATCGGATCATCTCCCGGTGTTTCGCCACCGGCCGGAAGCTGGGGTATGCCAGCAGCTGCAACCAACGCGAGTGAATTGCATTTCGGTCACGGTGAATACGAAATCAAGGTGATTACGATTCGTTGTTTGACGAAGTTACCGACGCCAACAGCGCAAAATCTGCCCTACGGACCGACGTCCACGCAGCAAAGCTTGCCTTACGGTCAAACGACCACCGACGATGCGTCAACCAAAGCAGCCGACGGCGTCATCAGTTCGATCCCCTTGTGCCCGCCGGGCACTTATCAAGCGCCTTAAATACATCAAACTCCAACAGGGTAGCGGTCAATGGGTAGTACGGTGAACCTTACGTTTGTGCATTTTTTTATTGTGTTCACTTTTGGTTCCCTATTTGTTTTGCAAAAATTAATCGGTGCTGATTAACAATTCAACTGTAGTTTTTGCTTTTTCCGCGTGAGAAAGTACTTTTAATAAATTCCGCTCGCTAAACAGTAACTATTATTTACAAGTAGCAAGGAGTAGCAAACAACAAACAGGAAATTATTTATAAGTAGCATCCAAATTAACATTATTCATATGCGTCGTTGATTACAGAAATAAATGATAATACTTTATCAAATAAATCTTTTATGAACCATTTTTACTTTCCTTGTGGGACGATCATTTAAGTTTTCAGCAAAACAAAATTAATGTTTATTTATCCGATGCTATAAGATAATAACATATTTTCGAAACAGCTATAAAGAATTCAGAAAAGCATTTGATAAAGTCTATATTAATTATCCTCGTCTGTATAATGTAATATAATTACAGCAAGAATGATCACTAAAAGCACGCATAATGCCAGAATAAATATCAAAACGAATTTCGGCTCCTTTATTGAATACCAAAATATTTCGAATTTCTTTTTTAATGTTGTTCGATTTTGTTTCGTTCCGTCGACAAGAAGTACATTAGAGTTTTTTAACGAATCAGACGGTAAAGTGTCGGACGAATTTAAATGGAGCGAAGTGTTGATGTCCTTCCAGGCTTTTGTCGAAGCACTTTTCGGTTGCGACATATTCGAAGAATTTTTCTTTCCGACACCCATGTTTTCTTTCGTCATATTCGATTTATTTATTGACGTTGACACAGTTTTAGTTCCGTTCATATTCATCTTCTTTATTGTGTATTATTTATCAATTCTAGCGAATAAAATTAATTAAAAACAAATCGGTGACAAAAAATTAGTTGTGAAACTAAAATCATTCCGTTAGTGAACATAAAGTGTGAGGCATGCACCATTTTAGAGAATCAGTTTCATGTAACGAGTTCTTTACACTTTGCCGGAGTTTATTTTGCCGCGATGAAGAGTGGTCGATTTTTCACTTTTTCAGAATCTTATTTCGAAATATAAACAAACTAATATGGTTCCTCTAGATGAAAACGGTGAACAAAAAGTTGGTTTCGTGGAAAGAATTCAAAATGCTGTCATTAATTTTTATCGAAAACACGAATCCGTTATCAGACTTTCGTTTCGTATTGTTTTAGTTGTTTTATACGCCATTTATTTGGGTTTCGCAATTGCTCACGACTATGAGAAGGCGATGAGTTTGATTATAATGACATCTTTATTTTGTGCTGCTATACTATATTATTTCGTAATTAAATATTATTTGGAGAAACCATTCAAAGTTCACGTGCTCAACCCGGTCGCAAAGAAATTCAATTCGATTTGTCAGTATTCGTTGGTAAAATGGTAAGTAGACAAATTTGTTTCGTTACAACCATTTCCACCAGTTTAATTTACGTTTTAGGCTTTTTTGTTTGAGTATTCTCGCTGTATCTGTCGCTTTGTTAATTTACGATTCTTGGAGTCGTCCATACAGGTTAATTTCGGTAGCAGGTTTATTTTTTTACGTGTTCATTTGTTTTATTTTTTCGACGAATCCAGCTCAAGTTAGAATATTCATTAATAAAAATTCTAACACAATTTAACCAATCATCGAACCTCTTTAGGTTCGGTGGCGGCCTGTATTGTGGGGTCTCGGTTTGCAATTCGGTTTTGGTGTCATTCTGTTGCGAATTCCAGCGTGTTTGCAAGCATTCAATTGGCTGGCGCTTAAAATCGAAGCGTTTTTGCATTTCGCTCAATATGGAACGAAATTTGTTTATAGCTTTTTGGTTGAACCTCCTAATATTTGCAAAATGGAGCCAGTATTTGCATTTACGGTGAGTTTCAATAACAATTAAATGACATCAATTGGTAAAATGGTCTTAATTTGTTTGCCATGATTGTTTCAGGTTCTCCAAGCAATCATATTTTTTGCTGGCGTAATCGGTTTACTATACTATTATGGAATTCTTCAGTTCGTTTTGAGCAGAATGGCTTGACTCCTGCAGTTGACCATGGACACAACAGCCGTCGAATCTCTCAATGCTGTCGCATGTGTTTTCGTTGGTATGACCGAAGGGCCTTTGATGGTCAGACCGTATTTATCGAAAATGACGAAATCGGAATTTAACGCTATTTTTACTGCTGGTTTCGCTTGCATATCGGGCTCCTTATTTGTTGCTTACACTAGTTTCGGGGTAACTTTTTCGAATCAGAAATTTTGTTCGAATTATCCATTGAGCTTCCGGTTTTCATGATTAGTGATGATCCTGTTTTAGGCCTGTCCAATTTATCTTCTTTCGGCATCTTTAATGTCAGCCCCCGCGTCCTTAGCAGTAGCTAAACTTCTTTTACCGGAAACGGAAGAATCTCAGCTGAAGAACGAACGCGATTTAACCCTTCCTGAAAGGTATTTCGTAACGTAAATGACGTTTTGTATTTAACTGCGCTTGTTTCGATTGCAGCGAGGATCACAACGTATTTAGTGTGTTCAGCACAGGCGTAAATTCAGTCGTTAATATTGTTTGGGTGATCATCGCTAATATTATAGTTTATGTATCAATGTTGCAATTTTTCAACAGTGTTATCGGATGGTTAGGCGGAATGGTCGGACTCGATGTAACATTTGAAGTAACCGTTTGCAGTTATCAACTTTCGGTGCCCTTTTGTGGTTTCGATTGTAAGCAATATTTTTCCAGAAATTACTTGGATACTTATTTTTCCCATTTGCCTTCATTATGGGCGTCAGCGATAGTTCCGACGGGGGAAGAAGGATGAACGAAACGTTTATCGTTGCTCAACTTATGGGAAAGAAAACGGTTCTAAATGAATTTCTGGCGTATCAAAGTATGAGCGAGTTCGTGGACGGCGAACAGATTTCGGTGTGATAGTTTTCTGAATATCTGCTATAACTTGCGCTTATTTTGCTACTTATTTTAGGGAAGAGCGCAAATGATAGCTACTTATGCTCTGTGCGGATTCGCAAACATTGCTGGAATTGGAATTCAGTTGGGTACTTTCGGAGTTATGTGCCCGGAAAAAAAGCAGATTATTGCAGAAGTCATCGTTCGTTCTTTGTTCGGCGGGTCTGTTGCGTGTTTCTTGACAGCTTGCGTTGCAGGTAAGCGTTAAATGTCGTTGAGTTAAAAGACTTTCAGGATAAAATAAATTTTCAGGAATAATTGTCAATGAACCGATACAATGTTTTCCAACGAATTACGGAATGAAGAATTGTACAGCTGTTTAAAACATGTTAAATTTTCAGAAAAATTATTTTGTTGAAGACAATATTATGCCTACTGTTATTTATCTTGACAATAAAAAACTTATCATATCTTGTAATCGCGTTAAATAAAGTACTTCATCAGATCTAGAAACAACAAAACATCCATGCAAAAATTCCCGTACATTGCAATTTTCACGTGTAACTTAATTTATTGTAAATTCACATTTGCAACGACCGAAAAAATAATATATGAGTAGTAAGTGATTGTGTTTATCCGACCTTCTTATTTTTAATTGACGTTTTACCATTTTCGTGTAACGTTGATAGCATATTTTTCTCTATACTGTGAGAAGTGATTATGTTCCCGCGCTAGGTTTAGAGATTGCAATAGGTGGCGCGTTTAGATTTAGCCGTTCGGCAAATTAGCGAACGAGCTGGGCTTCTAGTTCGGGGTTAGTCGTAGTGAGCGGTTGCTCAATAATTCTGTCCATCAGACGAATAACGGGACATTTCAAAATTTAAAAAAATAATTGCTTGCTTCTCTGTCTTATTTGTGTTATCGCTTATAATTAAAATGTCGCAGTGATAATCGCTAAGTGTGTTAAAAGTGTTAAAACCGTTAAAATTAAATCGCGTTAAAGTTAAAATCGCAGTGATAAGCAAATCCCTGGATAGAATTTTTAAAAAAAAATTTGGATAGCAACAGAATTATTTTTTCAAATTTTGAAATGTCCCGTTGTTCGTCTGATTACCACAATTGTTATCGCTCGTAAAGCGTATTTGTATTTTAATAAATTTGCATTTAATTATTTCTCCGAAATATGCATCTACAACTTTATTATACAATTAATATTTCCGATTAGGACAAATTGCCTCAACATCCGAACTCATAAACAACACAACGTGATAAAGAATAACGATATCTGCCCTTACGGTCCGGATCTCCAAATACAGCCGACATCTGTTGAACGAAGGAAGAGTAGGAACCAAGGTCCAAATAACCATATTCCATTCCTACAATACATTGTGTGTCAAGCAAAAGCCAAGTCGGTCGAGAAAAGGCGATATGGTTTACATAAGCTGGCACGTCTCATGTATCACATAAAACGAATACAGTGACGGTTTCTAATTGTATCTCCTGAAAATTGAGTTCTTCCATCGTGTACTTTTTCATCTACAAGCAAGCAGTAATCGCATAAGATTCGAAAAACGACTAAAAAAGAACCAATTGTCGATCTTCACGTGACTAAAGTTCCACCTAGAGCGCGGAGTAGTTAGCAGAAATTCATTTGAGTTCTATATAGATACGTTACAGTACAGCACAGTCGTGGTGTGTTTTCAGTCTTTCTATGGATGTGCAACCAGTCGTCGCTGAACAAGAAATGAAAGATACACCACCGAATCTCCAGCTAAACCGAACTACTTAATCGAAGGATGCTACTATCAAATAAAACGACCAAATAATAAAAATTATTTTAATCTTGATTTCAACCAAAAGAAGACTTTTCAATTTCAGATTGGTTACGATAATCCTCGAGCTTTCCAATTCCCTATGACTTCTATAAAAGCGGCGGGACTTGCCTGCGGGCCCAGCAGTCGAGGTTTGTGACATCACGTCGTCCTACCATCGGACCATCCAGCAGCCAGTCTAACGTTGATCGAAGATACGCTCGCTTTGTCGGCAGCCAAATTGGTCCAAGCCGGTATCGATGTCAAAATGGATAATGGTATGGAGCATAGTCTGTTGTCAATGAAGGAACAAAATTTGCAGTAAGAATAAAATTGTGCTGATATTAACGGTAGTTTTCATTCCTTCCTCGTTTGAGAGCGCTCATCTCCCAGAAATGTCCCAAAATGTCGCAAAGTAGGTCATTCTCTTAAGGTATTGTGTAACTTTTTTATGTTTTATCCGAGCTTTTTTTGGTAGGATAGAAAGTTACGAAGGAATGGTTAAAACATTAGAATGCGACCCAAACCTTAACAACGACGTGGAGAAACAGAAAACGTTGGAAACGTTACGTAACGCAGTGAAGAACGATGAACAAATTCCATACGAAAACATGACTAAAGCTGCTTTGTTTTTTAATGTGTTGCTATTTTTGTGTTGCTTTCTGTATTTTTGTTAGATAATTCACATATGCGCTAGTATCAGTCACGTAGATCGTAAACAAACCGAAACTTTCGTTGACCGCATGAAAGCGCAAACACTTTAATCGAAGAACAAGCTAAACTCGTTTTACAAGAAGTCGAATCGTTGTACATAAATGGAATAAATAAATGGAAAAATTCGACTGAGTGAACTTCAACGTTTGGTCGAAAATTGCGGAATGAAAGCATCGAACAAACAATAGTGATTAAATTGATTTGCAAACGTGTTTTTTGTGTAATTGTTACTTGTAATTTTATTGTTTTCTGCAGACGAAATCTTCCACTTAATAAATGCAATGCAATTATAAATTGATTGAGCTTCAAAGTTGCCATAATTGATGAAGCCAATTACAATAATTTTCCTAATTTTTCGTATTGATAAAAATTACCAACACGGGGGGAGACACACAGGTGAACAAATTCATTCGCAAGGAAATCGCTAATGAGAAGAACTGCATAACAAAATTCCTATTTAGATAAAATTACTGCTTTTCCTATTTTCCTAATATGTACTAAAGAAATTAAAATGGTTCGATTATAATTTGGTTTAATGACAGACAATGGCAAACACACGAGTGACAAAATATGATTAAATGAGATTCAATATGAGCATAAGGTATATAATAAGCACAAGCAAAACCGTTAACCAAAACAAGAGATAACAAAACGAAAAAATTCCGGCAAGAGGAAGAAAACGAAACGAAACGAAACATTGTTTTATTTGTCACTGACGATCGTAGTTTCTTTATTGCGCACGTTATCAACGTTTTCGTAACTGAAACCGCCTCCATTTTCGTACAATTGCAATGTGCTACCTTTCGAGGCGGCAGCATCGGCCACTGTCTGTTTGCCGACTGGCGTTGTATTGCGCAATGTACCACCATCCAAAAAGTCAACCGACTGACGTTGATTGGACAACATTCGTAAACGAAGCTGAGTTCTTCGCAAGTTGACATATTCGCTAAGCTGACCTCTAAAAAATGAACAAAAACGTGTCATCCTCAACCGGTTACCAAGTCAAGAATTAATTCGTACTGAGGTGTTTTGTAGTCGCGCCAGTGTTGACCTTCGCGACAACCGAAAAAGACTGCGCTGAGGAACAAAATTAGAATCAACAAAATCGCCAAGGGTACAGCGGCTACCATCACCCAATCCCAAAAATAATGACGATGTTTGCCAACATAATAAGCTTCATCGTCGCTTCGGTAAAAATTTCTGAAAAACAACGAACTGACCGATACTTTTGGAACGGTCGCCGTTGTACCACCGAGTGAACCGAATAATGGGCGCATTTCGTTCTTGTCGATCAACAATGCTGTTTGTTGAGCATTCATATGAGTAACATTAGACAAACGAAATTGACACCAATCTACCTGCAAAAAAGTTTTCAATAGATAAGCCAAAACGTGAAACGTAAAAAAAAACTTGCTTGAAATCTTGGCTGGAAGGGTGCGTCGAGAGGCACAATCTCGTTACGTTTGCATTCGTCCGGATGTTGCAGTATTCCCTGAGACAAATACCAAATACCCAATGGGAAGCCGTTTTCTTTTTGAGTACCAACGTAAGCGGCCACGCCAATTTTATCCCTCGTCAACGGAGCTCTTTGACCAGCGTGAGTGGCCGGTTTTAAATCCCTAATAAACGGACGAATGCCTTTGCCGCGGAACGAGCGCGTGATCGATGTCCTTAATTCGGACATCAATTGTTCCGACGACAGCAGTTCCCAAGCGTCGTAATTCGTTATCCAAAGTTCCGCCATTTGCGCCATGGGTACTGAAAATCGACCTAAAAAAATTGCATGCTAAAAGGTACAAAGTGACGGCTGTAAGCTGACCACTCTGATTTATTTAAGGTCAACGACTAGAAATACTGTATTTCAAATTCATGCAGCGTCTTATTAAAAAAAAGCTTTAAAATTTTCCAATTGAAACGTAAAACCGACGAGACTGACGTGAACGAAGTCAAAACGCAAATCAACTCACTTTCGTTCTTTAAGTGATAAGAAAAACCATGCGAATGAGTATATTGCATGACATGCCTGTTCGATTATTAGTTTATCACACTGGTTGATTTTGTTCCTTTCTTACTATCGTATCGAACATGTAATTTAAATTTTTTTTGAGACAATTCAAACGTTTCTCTATTTTTGGCTATCACCTGACCAAGATAAATAAAAATCTGATCAAACGTTGAAAAAAATAACTCATTTTTGCCTTACTACAATAGTTTCGGTGATGTTTTCTGATTCAGGAGTGCCGTAAAGGAATGCTTCGGAACTACGGGGAGACTGAGCTAAGTGAAGCCATTGGGGCAAATCCGGACGCCCTTCCAACGAAGCGTAAAAGTCGACGGGTACTAAAACGCAAATAAATGTGAGTAAATTAAATACATGCACTAATCAGTGAAAAAATCCGCTGACCAGACTTATTGAAAAAGTCCATCGAACGAAGAACGAAAGTAAAAAATCGCCCCTTTTTCGCCGTCATCTGCGTTCCGTTGTTGTCATCCGCGACCAAATTTTGATTCGACATGGTCGTTTGCCCATTAACGGCAGTAATTACAAAAACAAGCCAAAACAAAGTCGGCATCCTAAATACAAACACGCATTAAGTTTTCTTAATTACCGTTTTAGTACCAAGAAAACAATACGCTTAATACGCTTAATAATAAAAATACGCTTAATAATGAAGCATGAAAATTGAAAAGACAAAACAAAATAAATTTGCAAAATAAATTCTTTATTCAATTATAGTTTCTTTCGATCACAAATTTTGACACCTTATCACGCCAATCCAAGAACCGTTGAAGTAACAGCTACGCTGCGAAAAACGGGAGAAATGAAACAAGAACAAGGCGAAAGTAATTCAATAAATAAATCTTCTCGTAGCAAAATACGTTCAATGGGGCGATATTGGTCCGTGGTTCGCAACGTAATTCAACAAATCCATTCGAGTAACGATGCCGACGATTACCTGTTTGTTTGTTGCGCTTTCACGACCTGTAACTGAAACAATTCAAAAAACAAATCAAAATAATTTTGAGATCGGTCTGAGAAGAAAATTAGAAAAGAAAAACGCAAAAATTGTGAAATAAAAGAGCATACATTGTTTTTGTTCGTGGACCACTAATGCAAAGTATTCCGTGTCAAGTATGCGCGACAACTTTCCTAATGTCGTATGTAAGTAGATTTGTTTGAACTGTTTGTACAAAACGCGTTCGACAGGTGCATCACGTTTCACTTTATGAGCAACTAAATTGCTGATCAAACTTCCTTGGGTAACCATGCCCATGATAGCTCTAAAAGTTGTAAATAGTTAATCGTGTAACGAAAGTAAAACGTAAAATCGTTTTATCGAACGATATCCAACGAATAGTGATAATATTTTACCCCGATTCATCTACAACGGGCAACTGATCGAATCCTTCTCGATCCATGATATCGATCGCGTCTTGGCATGTGATTTGTGGATTTACCGTAACTGGGGCTAATAGTGGTAATTGATTAACTTTTACATTCCACCACCTAGCAAAACATCAGCCGAAAATTGAAACTTGAAACAATTCAAAGTGGAAACGACTATAAATTAACTTACCAATGCTGTTCTGCTAATTCTTTGTCGACGTCCATGAAATCTCTCTCAGCCATCCAATTATCGTTCAAAAACTTAGTCCTAAAAATTATGATTTTTCAGTGATAACAACAAGATTCTAAAAGCGACAACGTTACATGTAATTTCGAACACCATCAGGCAAAATTACAACGCAACGTTGTCCTTCCTTTAGTTCTTTAGCAGCTTCCACCGCAGCCCAAACGTTAGCGCCACTACTTCCACCTGAATAGCAAAAATGTTCTCATAACCAATACAAATGAACAGTTAATGTTTACAATTTCAACGGTTATGTGTTCGAAAACCAAACGCAAACAATGCATCGATCAAATGACACAAATAATATTTAAAGGCGAATCAATTTTAATTGAAACTTCCGTTCTCACCGCATAATAAACCCTCTTCTCGCATTAAACGTCGAGCCATAATGAACGACTCTTTGTCTTTCGTTTTATACCACACATCAACGACGGAACGATCCAAAACAGTCGGAATAAAATCGTAACCGACGCCCTCAACCTCGTAAAAAGTGATATCGGTTTGATTCATATCTTCAGGAAGGGCCAAAATCGAACCGGCAGGATCCGTTCCGACGATTTTACATTTTGGACACTTTTCTTTCAATTTTCTACCGATTCCAGTCACCGTACCCCCGGTACCGGCACCGACTACGATGATGTCGACCTTTCCTTCAAAACGTAAAACAAACAAAATTTCACACTTTATTTAATGAAACATTTTCCCAAATACAAACCATCGCATTGTGACAGAATTTCTTCAGCCGTATTGTCGTAATGGGCTAAAGGATTACCGGCGTTACGATACTAAAAATGGATGAGTAAACTTCAATTGTAAACAAAAAAACAGTCAGAAAACAAAATTTAAACTGACCTGATCTAAAATTATCGAATTAGGAATTTCTAAATTCAATCGTCGAGCGACGCCGATATGCGACTCGGGTGAATCGAAACGTGCCGACGTCGGCGTACGAACTATTTCTGCGCCCAAAGCTCGTAACGTATCAACCTATAATTAAGCTTTTTTCGACTAACAATGCAAAAAATTGGAACGTGTTTCGTTTGAAATTACTTTTTCTTTGCTCATTTTTTCCGGCATAACTATGATGCACCGGTAACCTTTGACTGCAGCGGCTAATGCCAAACCGATCCCTTAAATAAATAAGAAAAATTTGAAAACCAAACAAGCTAATTTGCTATTGTATCGTGAACTAGTTTTCTATACCCGTATTCCCCGATGTCGGTTCAATTATCGTCATGCCCGGTCTTAGTTTTCCGTCCCGTTCGGCTTCTTCAACCATTCGAAGACCGATTCTGTCTTTCACACTTCCGCCGGCGTTGAAAAACTCGCATTTAGCAACTAAAAATTGTAAGAAACAATTTTTGAAACGCATATCAGCAAAGAACTAAGTAATATAGGTCAATTAATGAAATCTTTTTTACGTAATTCGCATTTTAAGCCTTCGGCCTTTCCGATTCGGTTTAATTTAACCATTGGGGTTTCGCCGATGTAGGAAAGAATGTTCGGTAGAATTTTAGGTTTATCTTTTGGAAAAGGATCTCGAAAATGAGGCGATTCTGTCGGCGGTTTCGACGCATGCCACGTACATCTCGAGGGAACATTTGGCAAATTCCAATCACCCGAAATTGAAACAGATGACCGAGCCGACCTGGAAAGACTACAATAAATTAAAGCTTTAAAATCAAAGGGAAAGAAAAAGTTGCCGCGACCAGATGAAATAGTAATAAATTGAAAGGTAATTAAAACTATAAGAGTAACAGTAATGCTATAAAACCCATAAAAGGATAGCTGTAATCGTGCAAGAAATAAAAGCGTGATATTTGCAATAACTTTTGGTTAGTATTGAGTTAAGCCACAGTCTCTGACATTTTTCTTACTCGCTATCTTTGAAATCAAACATGTTTTATGTTTATAACGATCACTTCAGCTTCGCTAGACAAATCGTAAAATTCAATATTTCAGTTTATGTTCAATAATCGCACCTCCAAACGTGAATTATATGAAAATGTCAACACTATAAAAACTTGGATCATCAACTGAGTTCAACAACACGTGGGTGAAAGATGAAAATGTGCTCGTAAGTTATGAATTCCTTGTACAAACCAATTATACTCAACCGAAGGTTAGTGCGCCAGGCACGTCGAGCGGAAAGCAAAGTTAATTTAATCCAGTTTACATGTAACAAACTAGATTTAGAACAAATAGAAAGGGTATAAGTTCGAATCAGGAATAATTGCACGAAAGTAGAGTGCATGAGCCAACAGAGTACTGTATAGGCTACGAATAAAGTTTAAAAAAAATGTATCAGGGCATTTTTCGCGAACAGTAAAAGTTAAAACATACAGAAAGAAATTCTGTGATGGTGGAATTGAATGTGACATAATTTTACTAAGTAGATCGGGCATTGCAAGTGACAATCACACGAATTCTCTTTTGTCGCTGTCGGAATATAAAATTGTCAAGTTTGTTTGTTTATTTGTTTCAAGAAGATTGTAAAAAATAATTTTTATGCATTTTAATTGACACGATTTCATGGTCTATAAAATTTCTATGGTATTCTGATTGTTCATGTATGAATATAAATGATTATAGGTACCTTATGTAAGATTTTTCGATTAAGACTAAAAATGAAACTAAAGCAATGAAACTAAAAACAGTAATATATGAATATTTTTTAGCTTACATTCGGCCAGCTAGTACTTCAGAGTCGGAACTATTGCCGTCATTGACCATTTTAGGTATCCACCGTTTGAAAATATGTAATTCTTGATTTATTTTTACGGAAGGAACCACGTGGTAAGTCAAAATAACGTTCAACAAACAAAAATTAAACGATTACGGTAGAAAGATAGAAAAAAGAAACGGAAAAATGTTCATTTTTAACGAGAAGTTGATTGAAAACATGTGGGAATTCAAATTCTATCGAATAAAAGGAAACTTTTTATGGCTGGTTTATCTTCGTATTTGTCTTTTAAAACAAACAATTCTGACATTAATTGTTACTGCTGCATTGCTAAATTGTGAAGCAAGATTTATACGGTATGAAAATGTCAAAAGTACCATATTTGGATATGTTTTTTGTTTTGTTTTGTTTTGCGAAACCCTTTGCGTATGTGTTTGTAGTTAAAGGTATTTCTCCCATTCCAGTCTATTTTAAGAAAAGAACATTTCTTAGCGTCTGCTTTCTTCACGTAGACTTACAGCATGTAAAGTGTCATCACATGTATTATTGTAATCGAACAACATAATTAAATCTACTTGTAACTCCCCATTTTTCGTTGCTGTTTTCTTTTTCTGCAATAAAATGGTCGAAGAGGTTGAGCCCGAACAAATACAAAAGGACGGTTCCGTTGTCGTACAGTTTTCCGGCGATATGAACGTATTTCGCGTTTTGGGTTGCCTGGTTGCAGCAAAGATCAATCTGGTGAACACGAGCGAGTTATTTATGTTGGTCAAGGCAAAATGCAACAAAATTCATGAACAGTGCCACTTTGCGAATTCAATCTGTTTGATCGGGCCTTATGAACGGCAATGTTTCAGTTTGGAGAGTGGAAAGACACTGAACCAAAATGAAAAGTTTACTTGTCATTTATTCCTTGAAGTCGCAGTTTGTTTGGAAACAAAGGAATATCGCACCGAAGTGGACATCGAAAACGTGTGGAACTCAATAGATACGAATTACATTACTAAACAAATACTACGGTACATAATTTGGTTATAGAAAGATGTACTATTTACAATTGTCTATTTATAGAGTGAAAGAAATCGATCCACCGAAAAAAAAGCAGCTGAGCGATTTTTCCATTTACTTCGTTCCAAATCCACGAATGATAGTTCGGAAAACGCTCACTGGTCGAATGCAATCTGTGTTGAAACGAGTACGAAAAGAAGATTTAATGACAGACGGTTGCATAATTTTATTATCCATTTTTGGTGCGGGAATAGTCATTGGTTACGTGTGTCGAAAAAACTGTTGTCCGAACGTCGGAAAGTTGTGTACTAACGTTTTTGATACTTGTTGATACTTGTTAAAAATTTTGCTCTTACAAAATTGTTCGAACTTGAAAATCAAAACTATTACTTGGAAACTTAATTGATTAAAAAGAAGGGAGAGGCTTGGAGGGCTCCACTGAGAAATAGCTCTGCTATTATTGTGGACTACCCTTTTAATAAATTCTAAATTCTAAAGAAATACTCAGAAAACACGACAAAACGCTAAGTATTTGCAGCAAGTATATCAAAGGTTTTACAAAGGGGAGATATTTGTTCCAATGAGTTAAAATAACAAAAGACACTATAATAATGAGAACTTTGCCACCTTGTTTATCGGCGTATAAAGCATTACAGCATTGTAAATAAAGCATACTGGTGAAGCTTGGTGAATCGTGCCGAGAAACCCGAAAACAATTTTTGTTGGATACTTACAAAATCAGTCATCATGGTCATGGCGAGCGGTCTGTTCGGTAAACGGGTTACATATTTTGATTTCCGAAAAATGGAACCAAATAGTTTAAAATTGCATTTTGGGTATAAGCCGCGACTAATAAACGAGTTGTGGTAGCTTAAATTGTAGAGATCGTTTTAGATCATATTTTTGTTTTTTCTAATTTGTCCCATATCCGAAATCAGAACAAAAGTTCATTTGATTTGTAAAGTGGAGAAACAATCGAAATTAGCTTCTTATCGCTCGAGTTGGGCAATTTATTGGTCTGTGTCGAAGTTTGTTTTCATTTTAAAATTTAACCAGTTTTAAATCATATAAAAATGGGCGACAATTACGAGCAAATTTCAATGGGTAAAGCGGGCAAAAAAGGTGGTCATGTGTCAACAACTAGCTCAGCACCGGTTGGAAGAAAATCACCTTCGTCACGTCACGACGATTATTTAATTCTAAGCGTAATAAAGCAGAAAGAACAGAAAGCAAAAGAAACTGCTTCTGCGGCGGCAGAACATGATAAAGATGCTTCGAAAGCTGTCAAACCATCAAAACCAGGTTCGCCGCCGAAAAAATCATTCGAAGGAAACACTTCTGACGAAGCTGCACCTGCACCTCGATCCAATAAAACCGCGTTTATTATCGCTGGAATTTTACTTGCAATTCTTATTATTGCCTTTATCATCGTCGCATATCTATATTATGGTGATGTTTTAGATAGTTCATCTTCAAATTCAACAGAAGAAGCAAGAAATCGAGTGAAACGATATGCTTTAATAGTCAGTTTTCAAAACGACGTTCAACGTCCGCCAACGACCGACTTGCGAATTTCGAAAAACTATAATCTGACAAAATCAATGAAAAATCGCCGCTTATCGCCTCCTATAAACAGCACGTATACAAAACATTCTTCGATATCAAACGTAAATTGAAGTGAAATTTACTGTTCAATTTATAATGCATTATCACAGTGCATGTGATTTCATTAGTCTTCGTTTATTGTTTAGCTTTGTGCATATTATCTTTGTTATTTTAAAATTAAAAAAAACTAAAATCTGAAACTGTTGACTTGTTTTTTACGAAAAATTTTCGTGAAACACCGTAAACGTAACTTTGATAACGATATCTGCTAAAGTCGCTGCCGATGCAGGAGGATTATCTTTCAACGACCAATATTTTGTTGCGGCTGTGTAGAAATGTCATTTAATGTTCAAAAATTATCCGCAGAAAGTTTTATTTTCCAAATAATTTTTGACATCCATTTGACGCTAATGCTAGCGAACTCTTCAAGGATGTGACGCCCGTCATCGTGTCAATTGATAGTTGACGAAACATTTGGGAGATGAAGAAAATGAATGAATAAGACGGAACATCGGCTTTTCTCCCATTTTCAACTTCTCGCTTCGTAGAACTGATCAAATTAGTTTAATCCTGTGTTCATAAAAGTTGTTCGCGTTTTTGAACTGGTTGGAGCATTGGCATCTTGTCTTCTATTCCATTTTTCTATACTCCAATTTTGGCTAATTTATTGGCCAGATTAAAGCTGGAAAACGAGTAACAAAATCTTGGTGCCTCTCTTGCTTATCTCAACAACGTTAATACTGGCGAAACTATCAAAAGGCGAACCGACATTGACCAAAACTAACAATTTTCAAAACTATTTCTTCAATCGCTTTTTCCTGTTTAAGTGGCCGGTCTGTTATCCGCAAAAATTATTGGCGGTTCAAAAAGTAACGACGATATCCAATTTGATTCAAATCGAGGGATATACGTCGGAAATTCATAGGCGCCGAGTTCGATTCCGACTTCACATTCATTATCGTTCAGGTGAAGTTTGTACTCAGTAAAAGTTTATCTTTCAAGGAAACTTTTATTTTCGTCGTTAACTTATTACTTATTACTTATTACTTATCCGAAACTTATCCAGATGTTAAGATGTTCGTATGAAGAGGGCGTTCAATCTCTTAAAAATCCAAAACATGGAACCATGGCTTTATTGAAATCAAACATCGTTAATGAATGGCTAACTCATGGTACACCGTCGGGAGGCAGTGTGAAAAGTCACATAACTGTTAGAGGTAATTTTTTTCGTTATTTAAAGTCATTACGTATCCGTGAAAATTGCATCAAACAATACCATGGTTTGACGCTTTTTATTCTAAGAAACTTGTGAGATGTTATCTTTTATTTTTGTGGCTGAAAAAATGCTAAAAAATGACTACACCCATTGCTTACACGCAACGTTGATAACAAATCTCGTAGGTCTAAATAATTGCATGTTGCAACCTGTTATCTGGAGGTTCCTTGGAACAGTAAGTTTAAGTTTGTCGTTATCATTTGCTTCTCTCGCCTTCTTAATTTCACTGGGTAGGTTTTCATTTTTTTTGTCATTTTAATCCTTCCAAAAAGTCCAAAAAATTTTATTCATGTCCATTTTTGGAAAGCTCCAAAATGTCTTCCGCGTTCTCCGGAGGGAGGTTCATAAAATCTTTTTTACGTCGAAATTTTTATCGCTTGTCGTCATCTGAGAGGCTAAAAACAATTTCTAAATTGTTAAGATTGAAACGAATTTAAGCAGACTCCGTGTCAATGGACGTATAGTGTGAATTGTCTATAACTCGAGAGTGACGTTCCTCCACACATTTCGTATTTTTATCATTTTTAAAACGATTTTTGTCAATCCTCGCTCAAATCTCATGGAGGAAGAAAATGAAGTCGATGACAATGTCGCCGAGTTAATGTCAAAAGCTTATTTGAGATATAAAATTTTGAAAATGGGCGTCGGCGGTCCTCGCGTCAAGAAGATGTTGGAACTTATTCCGCAAGATGCCGAAACTAATTTCAACGTTCAAACTTTGTTCAACAGTATCGTCGCTGCTAATCCCAGATATCGATATCTGTGTGGTAATTTTTTTTATCAAGAATAATATCCGGTTCAAAACGTGACATCCCTTTTCTTTCAAACCCCAAACGCTCTAACTGTAATACAAAAATCACGGCATTAACAAAAGTGAACGATTAAAAGGTTCTACAACTTCCAGGTTGATTCTGTCAAAAAACATGTCTCAATCAAGTTCTACTTAAAAATAATCTCGTATACGTTATTTGTAAAACATTTTTCAAATCTCAAAAGTAAAACGGATGTCTAATCTTGCAACAACTCTTCGTACATGCAACAAAAAGATTCATTTAATTGTAAAAACAAAAAAGTAAAACGTTTTTCGGGCGGCCAGAAACAACAATGTTTAGTATGTTTGTTTTTGCGCTTCTGAATTTTTCGATTTGTTCGTTAATTCGAACGAGTTTTTCCGATCACTTCTCAAATTCTAAACAGAAACGATGAAACTTTTACGTTTTTCCTCTGCCAGAAAACAGTTAGTTTGATTTTATGTTTCTCATTTGTTTTCATTACCGATAACCATATAATATTGCGCCTTTCGTTACGGTACATTAAACAGAGAAAAAAAGCTATGACTGTTGTTGCCGTAGTGAGAGGTACGTAGGTAAGACAGTTGTAAAAAGTTTTAACTTGCTAAAAATGTAATGTTCTATACTGAGTTCGGTTAGAGGAATTTTCATCGACGTTTTAGAGTGAAACTGTCATTTCGCGTCGTCCTCGCCATTGTTATCAGTTTTCTCATTTTAAACGAAACGAATAAGGGCTGTGTTTCGATAATGAAAAACGTCCTAAAGCCGCATTTCAATAAACATCAAAATGAAAACCAACCAATATGTATTATCGGAACATTCTGCTATTTAACCGAGAGTCGGATTTGTTTAATCAAGCTTTCTAATCGGCTTTTCCACCAACTCGAACGTGTACCCCAGTCCAGTAATGGCTAAAGGTGCGTCAGCGGTTTCGATTCGAATCTCACAATAAAAAACGGGCGATACGAGCATTTAGACTTTGATCAAGGATGAAAGGGATTGATCGCTCATTTCGTCCGTTGTTTCGCCATGCAAGTTTTCGGAAGTGATCAATGATAGACCGTCGGACGGAACGTCTCCATCGTCGTTGAAGAACATTGGGATCGGTTTACGGCGACTTAGGTCGTCGAATAAAGAAATGGAATTCCAACGCATTCGGCGATGCAACGGCCCGAATCACAGCGTCCAAGCGGGACGTTTCATTTTTCAATGCCGCTGGAAACCATACAAGTGTCTACTTTAAGCAGTTCGACGCGACTTTTTTGTCATCGTAAGCAATTCGGTAAGTTCGTACAAAGAGAGTATGAAGTATGAAAAAAGCATTCGAGCAGAAAAAAGATGACTCTCGCTCCATCTATTTGGCAACTTTTCCTTTAAAAGTCAATGAAACCAAGTTTCGCCATTCGACTGGTGATAATAATTCATTTTTTTCGTCAACGGTTCGGCGCGCGTCGTCGAGTTATACTTCCTCGCCCTGAGAGTAACGCAATTTTGCCGGATTTTTAGTTGTTCGGGTTCGTTACCAGGTCGCCAGAGGCAATACGTCATATTTTTCCAATCATGAAAAATCCTGGCGCCGTTTTGAGCTTAAGAAAACCCAAAACTAAGATGGATTTCGAAAACAACGTCGGTGTATTTCAGCGATTAAGCTTCGAATATCGACCCATCATTTTTTATACGTACTATATATACGGCGGTTTAATATTTCCTTTTACGAAACTGTTCTTTATATGTAGCTGTTTCCGGGTAAAATGACAATCGTCGTTAGTTTCACGAATGTGATTAATAGCACTCGATTCACGTTTTGATTTTTATGATTATTCCAAAAATTGTAGTGAGATATTAGATCACGATTAATCATCTTCATGTTTTTCGCCCCTAAGAGACGTCGAGAGTCTAAAACTCCGGCGTCGGCACTATTACAATTAGTACAATTAATTGGATCACCCGTAGCCGGATTACCTATTTCAGCTAAAGGTGCGATGATAATGGTCATTGTAAAACGCAAACGTGTTTTAGATTTGTCTTTGTTTGTCTTCATTCATATACAACTGTTTCGATGTAATTTTATCTTTCTCTGAACAATAATTAATTACCCAGTCGTTAGAACGAGAATCTTACATGTAATTTTCATATATGATTTTTTCATCTCCGAAATACCACACAAATGCCAGCGAGACGACAACGGCGACGACGTTGTTTTAAAATTAGCTAATTAATTATTTACCCGTTAATTATGTGAGCCCCCAATACAAATGATTTTTGTTGAGCATTGTTTCATCTATAGAAGTACTGACTGTCGAACGTGCGGCGGCATCGTTCAGCATTAGCGCGGTTGTTTGTTTTTTCGTTTCTTTGAAACATTTTTTTCGTTTCTTTAAATGTTCTTTACTCCTACGAAAAAACGAGATTTACATACTCCTGCTTCCGGACTGTTGCAGCTTGTTGGATTAATTGGAGCTCCAGTGGCGCCGTTTCAAATCTCATCAGCTACAAGACAAGGTTCGAGGATCTAACGAAGTTTCGCATAAAAAATTTCTTAAGTAGTTTCACAGAAAATTATCGTCATCTTCATGAAAGTAAAAAAACACAAAAAGCTTCCATATTGATTCCTACATAAACTTTAAATTCGCTTGCGCTTGAAACTAATTAGGAATTAACTAGTATGTAGATAAAGATCAATTTGGAACTAATTCTTATTTGTTGTTCAACATGGTAGACGAGTTTGTTTAATAATTAATTCGTTCATCCATCATCAATACTCGTTCCCGATAAGTGTTCATTTGTTCCCTCATTGTCACGCCAATTGGTGGTCAACCGTATCCATAGGAAAGTTCTCTGTTGTTTTAAATTACACACTTGATTCAAAAATTATTATGTAATCATGTTTTTTACGCGTTCTCGGCGAAAGTCCAAACCGCCGTCGGCTCTTTTACAATTGGTCAGTTTAGTTGGCACGCCGGCGTTGCAAATTTCTACGATCGCCAAACCAGGTTCGAGAATATTTTTTATTCCTCTCGATGTCGTCACGAAAGAAATGGCGTACCATACTTGTGTGCCTTTTTTTTACTTTCGGAGCTAAAACGCCAATCGTGGTTGTCTCTAACGAACCTGGTCCGTTAAGAAATGCTTACACACTGACGTTACAAATACAAATTTCTACTCTATATTCAAGGTTCGAAACTATTTTGCAGTCCTCATCTCGATCCGTTTTTTCTTCTCGTAACGAATCGGATATGCTTTCTTTATACTATGTATCAGTTTTTAACTTTTTTTTCTCCCTTAACCTATTTCAATGATAGATGATTGCCGGGAGGTTTCGGGCTATACTAACGGGGCGAGAAAGCCAATCCTATAGTAATAACACACAAATTGAACATCTTTCATAGATCATTGCGGACCGACCGACCGAGCGGATGTTTTAACTTTTCGATTCTTAAAAAACTTTTTTTATGCACATATTCGGGCAAATTTGAGAAATAGTGGATTGGAATCGAATTCTTGCTCGGAACCTTACGTAAAAACTCATTTGGGTACAATAGGTCGTCGTTCGTTCTTATTTCGCAGTATTGAATAGCACACTGTCCATTCATTTTATCCATCTAAAATAGCATTTACACTTTGGTTAAGCATCGAAATGTTACGTATATTTGTTTTTCAACTAATATTTGACTCAAAGCCTCGTATTATGAATGAATGTGTTTCATTTTTGGACATATAAATTAGCGTTTATTTCTAATCGGATTATGTCGCCATGATGCTGGCGAGAATTCATTTCAATCCTTTTGACGAAGGTAAAAAACGCGTTGAAAAGTCCACTTCATATATTAATGAGCTATTTCATTTTAAACGCAATCAAAGAGTATGCATATAATTCGATTATATCTTTAATTAACACCCTTCGAACGCATCATTTAATTATTTCGACTTCTGAGAGGAGTGAATCTTTCGATTAAATAAGGCGTTCATTTATAGTTCCTCGAAATAATACGCTCGAAGTAACGCTAGTTGAATTCACCATGAGAAAAAAGAGCAAAATTTCGGTTTCGCTATAAACCTGCCTCTGTCTCCAGTGACATTCACATTTTGGTCATTGAGAAAAGGGGAAGGAATAAAAATGAAAAGTGTAAAAAAGTGTAGTATGAAAGTGAAATGTTAGCTGAAATATTAATATCGGCTTCCTGAACGTCGAACCAATGGGATTGAGCAGTTTTGGGCGCCAAGGATATGAAACGATTATTATTGTTATTCTTATAAAAGAGGACCAACGGGCCTCGAGTCCTCTCTTTTTCGCTTCACGACGGTTGATAATCGACTTTTCGCCCAGAAGCTCACAATTGCATTTTGTTTATAAGAGCATGTAAGTTTGGATTTCAATCCCGGTTTGGTCGTTTTCTTCGGTATATTTCATTTCGAAAACTTTTCCTTTCTCATCTCATTCACGTTAATCGACCACGAAAGAACCTTATAGTACGCACATCGGGTATCCTATATAAAAATGGCGTTCTGGAAACTATGGCGTACAATGGCCGATCAACAGCAACAAATGCTACAGAATAGTCTTGTAGCTCAGCAGAAAAATGATTCGCAACCTATGATGTTCGTTTGGCATAGTGAATCGACTTTGGGTATTCCAGATCACGTCGCCCGATGGGAAGGATTGCCGCTTACCGCCGTCGACAATATTGTCGAAACCGAAGATGGTCCGACGCTGGTTCAAGAAACGATCGACGAAGAAGAAGAGAAAAAAGACGATTTGAAAAAAAATCCAATAAAGGTATGTGATAAAGTTTTATTCAACGCTTTTTCTGTATATTGTTATCAACCTGATATCCCAACGGTACGCTTCGATTCCATCGGGATTTTTCGACCCTTCGTTGACGGACTGCCGTACGTTTAAGATTTATAAATGAGCGGAGAAAAAGGAATTTCGTTACGGCTTTCATCGGTGGCTTCGAAATTAGTTTCGATTCGACGCCCCATACCGTAGATGGTAAGACGGGTAAGGTGATTAAAACCGTCGCCGGTTGGGACTGTGTCGATCGCCTCTAATTCGCTTCATTCGATAAATGTAACACCAATTTTGAGAAAGACTGGCCGTTGCGCCGGCCGCCTCGTATGGAAGTGTTGCTTCTAATGAACCGTTTCAAGAAGTTTTGAGCTTCCATCGAATGAATACGACTACCAAAAACGGCGCCGTTTAACGTTCGAATAAATTGTCGCCTTTCGGGACGTCACCATTGTCAGGCCATTGCCATTGCCCGCGGTGGTGTTCATTCGTGTTCCGATTTTAGCACTCAACTAATGCGTGAATTTCCCCGTTGCTATGATCCAACATGATCTAAAACGGCTCTCTTCCGGTTGCATACATGGTGTTCAGAATCAAGTGCAAGTTTTACAGAAGGACATCGATGGCGCTGAAGATAAACCGTCAACGTCGACGAAACCACTTCAGGTTAACTTGAGTAGTTTGGGATGTCGAAAGCTAAATAATTTTCTTATCAAAATCGAATTACATTTCTGTTTTTAGCTGCTGTGTGAAAAAATGAATGCATATTTTTTCTAATTATTTTCAGTTACTACGAATGGCGGTTCCTCATATCATTTTACTCAGCGTACTGTTGTCGTACGTGGCCGCCGGTGCTGCAATATTGCAACGACTAGAAAATGGAACAGAGACAACTCGTCGTTATAATAAATTAGTTGAATTGGATCGTATATTTAAGTGGGTTATAAATGAAACGTGGGACATTCATATGAAATCGAAAAATATCGCTTACAACGATTGGAACGCGCAAGTTTATGATCGATTACAAAATATCTCTGTATTTTATTTCAACAGAAAATTAAACAACAAGGACCAATTGCCTTTGGAAACAAAATGGACATTTCCTACTGCCGTTTTGTATACGTTAACTGTGTTGACAGCCTGCGGTAAGCTATTTATTTGATATATTTGGTAACTTATCTCGAAATTACGTTTCGTAAATTATTACCGCAACTTGCAATTACTAGTTATCTTTCGGTGATGTACGTAGTAGGCATGAGTAGACGAAATTTTTACTATGTATTTCTTTCATGATCGATAAAGAGTATACGTTCCGCTTGGTGGGGGCAAAAAAATCTTTGTAAAAATGCCTCCCACCAATTTTCAGTGAAGCTTATCGAATCTTTCCAGTTGTAAAACCTTTCATTTTTTGCTTCTTCGGTCGTTCGGAAATTCGAAAAAATAAATGAACCAGAAACGTCGCGAGGAATGCATGTTTACCGAACAATCTTTTATGTCATGCATGATTATCTACAATTATACTTTCTTCGGATCAAATATCAACACAAATTCAATGGGATGAGTGTTAAGTAGTTATTAGAAAGAAAAGATGTTCCAATTAAAAAAGATTACTTAGATCCGTATGAATTAAGTAGATTTTTTGCTATCTTTAACGACGTGCGTCCAGTTTTTCTACTTCTTTGAATTTGTCGGCGGCACGAACACTTGGCCCACTTGGGACATCTGTTTTGGCTTGGAAAATTGATACGTGCGGGTTGCTCAATTTGTCACCGAAGCCGAACTCGAACTCAAATTTCTGTCGTATAATTATGGGAAATCTTCGAGTCTTGGAAGTCGATAAAACTGAAACGACCGTCGTCCTTCCAATCTCACCCCTTTTTTTCGTTCGTTTCGATTTCTTTGCTCAATCTTATTGTTGTAGTATATGGCAAATAATCTCCGACTTCAGATTACTACTTTTGATACCACCGCTTTTGTTACGAATCTTAAAAGAATTCTAACCAACAGCAAAAACAAAAAATACATTTTAATTTCATGAGTCCACGTTTTGGGAAACTTTCATCCAATTTTCAGTTAATTTTTTTTAATAAAGAAAGGATCTGCAAAACATTTTAATGCTTTAATCTGTTGAAGAATAATTACGAATGTCGTTAATAAATGAAAATTCATTTGAATTCGTGGAGTTTCACTTTTCTTTTTTTTACCAACATAGGTTACAGTCACATCGACCCTGTGACGAACGAAGGTATGATATTCGCAGTGGCATTCGCCTTATTAGGTATACCGTTAATGTTTATTACTGCCGCCGACATTGGTAAATTTCTATCGGAAACATTTACGAAATTAGTACATTTATGTACAACATTTTACCGCACAATTATGTGGAAATGTTGTCGTAGACGAATGAAAGAACGCGAAAAAGCGGCCGCCGCACTCGACGCTCTAGAGGAGATAATGGCCGGCGGCGATCCGGATAAATCTCCCCTCGATATGCATATGGAAAGTTTATGGTTTCCAATTGGTGCATATGTATTTCTCATGTGTTTATATTGTACTATCGGCGCCATATTATTTCGCAATTACGAAACGTGGGGTTTCATTCACGCCTTTCATTTTGCTTTCAATACAGTCGTTACTGTAGGCATGGGTGACGTCGTTGTTACGGATCCGTTTTATCTATGCCTCGTCGTCGCTTACGTTATAATTGGTTTGGCCGTCGTTACGATGTGCGTCGATTTGGCGAGCAGTCATTTGCAAGCGTATTTTCAGAAGATTCACTATTTCGGACGAGCGCGAAAACATTTCATGGACATGTCCGACGAAATACGCGAAATGATGTCCGTCATAGCGGCGATGCGCAAGAAAAAAGGTAGCAAAGTGACGTGGAACGATTTGAAACAATTTCTCGAAGCGGAAGCTATTCGAGATCGTAACCGATCGTTCTATCCGCGAAATGCTCATCAATGGAAATATATCGACGAAACGAGCAGCGCCGTTTCAACATATAGGCACAATTCTGTTAACTCATATTCTTCAATGACCAGTGGTACAGCAGGATCCAGCGCCCCGCCCCCGCCGCCGATGCCTCGGCGAACTTCGCAATATCGAACGGCGGCGGGTATTTTCGCTGATCGATCGGGCGTATTTTCGGATAGATCCGAACCTCAGGGAGTTTAATTAAGTGAACGTATAATCAAAAATAGTCGCTTTTTATATTCCCTCTTTCTTTCGTTTGTTTATGTCTCGGGCGTCCTTTTCTCTAACGCTTTTTTGAAAAAACTGACCATTATTAGACCCAACGTTTGCTTTTTTTGTTAAAGTTACTGAAATGAATAGTAGATGATAGATTTTATTTATTTATTCCGTTTGTTTATTGTGTTTAGATTTGTTACTCGTACACTTTTATACGTCGTTTCGATTCGAGATTAGATTGTAAATTGCAATTTTACTTTATTTTCAAGGTGCTGTCTGCGTTCTATATGTGAGTGAAGTGATAAGATAAATGTCACTGAAATCGTATTATTTTTTTGTACAAAACTTTGCCGATCAAACTGTTTTTCTGAATTAATACGTAAAATTTCCAACTTGATCATGTTTTCTGGTTAAAAAAAGACAATTCGAGCGAAAACGCGTTTCCCAGCGTGTGATATGTTTTTGATTAATATTTCAAATATTAAATCGGAAAACTTCGCAATCTGCGTTTCGATGTGTGTACGAAATTTTATTCTAAGCACGTTTAAGAGATTAACAAGAAATTTGTCTGTATTTTCAAGGGAAAGAGATTCTTCCGTTTTCACACTTTAATGATTGTGTCCAAAAATAAAAGTTGTCTACTATGGATCAATATGTCAAAAATTGGCAAAACAGAATTGTTTATTGCAATTAATAATTTATGTCAAAGGATAGTCGGATACGCAATTCATTCACGTTATTGTTGATTGTATTAATACACAGTTATTGATTACAAATTTGCAACATTTGATAAGAAAAACAATGTTAGGTACCCTAGGTAGCTAATTTTAACTGGCCAAACAAATGGAGGCAGTTTAATGGAGGTCTAATACTGGCTAAAATTTGGGCCGTAGTTTTGAAAACGTGGATTTAAAATAAAATCGTAGATCAGAAACATGCGGATTGACAAGATAAAAACCGTATTTTGAATAGCAATCAGTTCGATACTGTATTTTTTATTTGCAAATGAATTTTTGTTACTTTCTACGTACGAGTATATAGGTTGATACTTTTACAAAAACATCATTTTTTTAACAAAAAAAAAACGTTGACGTTTGACGAAAATGTAAAAAGTGTTATGAACGTACGCTGGTGGTGGCACATTTTTACCATCGTTTTTCGTCATCAAAGTAGTATGCGGTTTTAATTAATTGCTGGTATTCGCCATTAGCATCTCGTGTTCGCTTCGAAAGCACGGTCGAATTGAAAAACTGAAGAGAGGGTTTTCGATGTTGTTTATTGGATTGAAAAAAACTTGACCACTTATTATGGCGACGAATAAAAAGAAGAGTTTCAATGTAAATAAGAACGAGCATTCTAAATACATAAAAACAAACCGTCCGCAATCTTATCACGTTTTGATTGAAGTTGTTTACCCTTTCGACGAAAATGTTATAAATTTTTTGTTTTACTTTTTTCCTGTTCTCAGTTTTGAACGATTGAGACACGAAAAAAAGATTTTCTTTCTAGTGCCAACGTCTCGAACGATACATAGAGTAACAGCGATTCGTTTTTCGAGCTCATGTGTTGCGTTAAAATTTTTTAATAAACATTTCTAGTCCCAAATTCACAATCCACTCGAATCGTTTCGCTTGTGTCATGATGATTGCCGGTCCAGTGGCGTGTTAGCGATGTTTGTTGTTTTTCGTTCGGTGACAAAGTTTTAAGTGTCACGTTTGACAAAAGTGACAATCGAAAATGTAATCGAAAGTCGCTTTTTGGCACATACAATGCATTACGAAAAAACGCAATGATGTGTCAAAATAAAATCAAAATTCGATTGCAAGTGCATGCTTCATGAAACGCTATACGTTAAAAATAGATACGCACAATAAAATGCAATGGTTGTTTTATTTACAAAAAAAAAAACGTGCAGGCGGAGTCGATTTCGGAGGAAAATAAAAGCCTATTGTTGATTTGTAACATTATACTTGAGGGAAATTTTGCGATCTCTCGAACGAACACTCAAAAACGTCGTTTTAGTCTTATTTTCATGTTCGCACGAAAAACAAAGGTAACAACGAGCATAATAGAAAAATCAATCTTCTTTTTGAGATTGTTCGAACAGACTCAAACTTTATTCACAACATCGTCACGCGAACTCGGTCCGACACAACGACGTTTCTTCATGGAATTTGCTCACGTTTTTATCATACGTTTTTAATGTCGTTAAGTAGTCTTAAACAAACAAGCCGCCGCCGAGATCGGAACGTGATTTTCGACTCGTCCCGCCTCCCCGTTGCTAATTTTTCTTAACGATCCATCGCTGATGATCAAGGCCTGGCAAATAAGACTTCCTCGTTACAAAGGGTTACAACCAATCCCCGATGCTGGACGATCTTGACTTTGGGCTCGACCGTCGGTAACCAGTTATACGGCGTTCGCCGAACGAGTCACGTTAACTCTTCTGAGTTTATATAAAAGGTGCACGCCGTCGATGATTATCCACCTCATATTTTAGCTGCCGATGCTCATCGGTGAACAGTAACGATCCCTTCTGTCTGCCTCGGAAAGTGAGGTCTCCTAGCTCTCTATAAACGAAAATGGCTTATTTTATTTCATTGATAGTATGCTTATTTTTCTCTGCTTCGGGTAATTAATTGTTATATTGTTATCGTAACCGTTCTCGCCTTCGGACATCAACGTGATCAGCGTCCTCCGTCCATACTAACGACGGTTGCTTTTTAAATGGGTCGTTTACTTGTTTCAGTTTTTGGTAGCAATAAAACGGAAAAAACGGGACTTTGCGACCCGAGGGAGTACTGTAAAGAAATTAAAGAAGATAATACGGCCTATCTTCAGTGCATACCAAAAGTGTAAGTGATCAACATTTGACAATCGCCTAAGGGCAACATCTATTGCGACTGTTACCTGTTGTACTATTTGAGCCATCACTGTCAAACGAACGATGAATATTCATTTCAGTGCACATCTTGGGGAATGGAAATTGAAAAAATGTTCGAAAGGAGAAATTTATGTTCCTCAACAACAAAAATGTAAACTCCAAGCGTCGGTTAGACGTCAACAATCTTTATGCCAACTTCAACCTTTTGCATTTCCTTGCCAACAACAACTTTGCTCCGCCACCAACGCTAATCCATTTGCCGGAGGACCATGCAACTGGTCTACTGCTCCGTTGGTTCCATTTATGGCCAGTGCCAGTTATTTCCTTCAATGCACTCCATCGATGACTGGGTACCCAAATATTACTCTAGATGTTCAAGTTTGTTTGCTTTTTGTTTCAACTATTTCTGTTTTAGTGCTGCGTGTGGTGCGTGGACTCAGATGCAATGCACACCCGGAACAGCCTTCAGTGTAAGCTGCTGAAACGTTAACAACCGTTTTCGTTTTTGTGCACGTTTCAATTTCTGTTCTTTTCAATCTTTCAGCCCGTGCTGCAAGTTTGTGTTTCCGTGGCTGTGCCTCAAAGTAAGCTAAGCGTCGAATAAGCTGCCATCGTCGAGTGTCATCGAGGCTCAGATGGACTACGGTTAAAGCGCAAAACAAACTTTAACTTACGCCACCTGAAACAACTCGACGGACCTCGACTGTGACGATATATTCGATCAACACACGATTTTTTGATTCGTTTTCAGGCTCTTGCCAAGCTAATTTCGTACCCGTTTGCCCGTGCGGACCGAACAACTTTTGCCCAGCCGCTTGCATTTGCCAGATCGGCGTTTGTTGCCAAGAAGTTGCCACCACAACCACAACGACAACAACTCCAATGACAACGCCTACAACTACAACAACTACCACTACAACGACCACCACAACAACCACGCCGCGACCACCGCGTGAGTAGAGAAGAGTTCAGAAGTGTCGATTAAGTGTTTGTAAAGTTTTTTTACAATGTTTGTTCAACTTGTTTACCGAAAACTTTCGGTCTATGAAACTTTTTCAATCGTGACGCAATGAAGTGCGATACTTTTTATGTATTTATTTCGAAGTACGTCTATTTTCCCACGCATTTCAGCAATATGCCCCAGCGGTCAACCGTCCACGCAATTTTGCTCTTCAAACAGTCAATGTCCGACAGGTTTCGGTTGTCAAAACGGTGGTTGTTGTCCATTGACCTGTCCAACTGGTCAACCTTCCGGACCGTGCGACGGCGGCGTATCTTGCCCGACAAATTTCCAATGCATCGCCGGAGCTTGCTGCCCGATTCCATTGCCACCGTGTCCCACAGGCGTTACGTCTGTCGCTTTTTGCACCGGAACCGGGCAAAGCACGTGCGGAAATGGATACTATTGCGCAACGAACGGCGGATGCTGTCCATTGCCAATTTGTACCAGCGGCGTCACAGCCACAGCGGTACATGCAGCTCAAAATGTGTGAGAAAAGTTGAAACACATTTTCGTCTGGTTTAGGTTTGCACCGGTAGTGGACAAGGGTCGTGTTCTACCGGTTTCACTTGCCAAAACGGCGGTTGCTGCCCGTTGCCGACTTGCCCGAGCGGAAGCACATCCACGCAATTGTGCACAGGCCCGGGTACTTGCCCGTCGAGCCAGTATTGTTTCAACGGCGGCTGTTGCCCGATACCGTCTTGCCCCAACGGTCAAACGGCCGTGCAACCTTGCGACGCCAACACACCCTGCCCGTCTCAATTCACTTGCCAAAACGGTGGATGCTGCGCCCTACCATTGCCGACGTGTCCAAATGACGGTGAAGCCACAACGCCTTGCACTGGACCTGGAAGCTGTCCATCTGGACAGTACTGTTTCGTTGATACGCAAGGAAGACAGGGTTGTTGCGCAATACCGGCGTGTCCGAACGGAACGCCCGCCATTCAACCGTGTAGCAGCGCCGTTCAATGTCCGGCGAATTTCGCTTGCGAAAACGGAGGATGTTGTCCAATACCCACGACCACGACCACAACGACGACGACGACCACTACGAGACCACCGATCACCACGCCGCCGCCGACCACTTGCTGCCCGCAACCGGCCTGTCCCACGCAAAGTTGCCAACCGCCGCCGCAACAACAATGCCAAAGCTGTTGCTCAAATATGCAAGTTTCAGTATGTCAATGCGCTCAATATAACAACGCTTGCCCGCCGCAATCGTCTTGCAATTCTGGTTCCGGAAGTTGTTGCGCATCGACTACTTCTAGTATACTTTTTTGTCACTATTTTAATGAACCGTTTTGGAAACGCAAAACTTTTCCCTTATTTAGAAGATTCCGCCAGCGCTGTCTCTTATGGCGGTTCGAAGCCCGGCGATCGTTGCAACAATGATCAAGATTGCCCCGGATATCCACAAACCGGTCAATGTAGCAATGGCTATTGTATTTGCTCGGGTGGCTCGAGATCCAACGGATTTACGTGCACGTTTTTCCGAAGACGTTACAATCCTTCCGAGTTGTGCGATCAATTTGGCACTGAGTGCAAACATTTCTACGGCAATCAAAGGCGAAAACCAGTTACGAAAGAAGAATTGGGCATTACCAATGCTTCCCAACCTCTCTATTGGCACCGAATCGACGATCATCATTGCGAAACCGACAACGAATGTACTCCGGATATGACATGCATCGGTCAGAAATGTCATCCGCGTAAGTCTTTCCTTTTCGAAATTAATCCCACACAGTTTATGATTTCTTTGCTTTTTTTTGCTTTAAGACTTACGACCAGGCGACTACAACTGTAAATACGACGAACAATGTAACAGAAGTTGCCCGTTCAGTGTTTGCGTTTTGGAACCGTTAGCCAATTTGACCATGTGCCGTTGCGAATCCGGTCGTTACGAATTCGCGCACAAATGCTGTACATAATTTCAATATACCGTTATTGCTAAAATCCTACTTTTTTGTACTATCTTTCAGGGAAAGAATGTCCAACCGGTACGAGAGCGAAAGGACAATATTGCGTTGTCGCAAAATCTGAAAAAACCAACTTAAAATGTAAAATTGATTGCAATTTACGTTTTCTTTGCATCGATTTTCATTTTTCAATTTTTCTTATTTTTTGCAGCTTTTATGAAAAGGGTATTGGCCGCGTTTAGTCCGTTCAAATACACGGCGGATGAAGTGGATCGTTCCTAAATTATGAGTGTCAAAAATAGTACCATGATGGAATATTTATTATCTATTTTGTGATTGATCCAAATGTTTTTTTGAAAAGAATTTTTTCAATTATTTTATTTTTTTGTGTGCTTTATTAAATATGTTGTTATAGAAAACTTTTTGATGTTCCATTTTTTTGGAATGAAATTTTTTAACCAAGCGAATGCGAAAAGTTTTCTTTAAGAAATACGCTGACTTTTTATTTTGTACGGTCCAATGTGTTTTTCGGGAACGTCGAAAGGGTTTCTGATTTTTTTGTCCGCTTCCTTAATTAAATTCTTCAATTGGTTTTGGATGGGGAATAAAAATTAACACTGATGAAAGTGAAATTTGTTTGAAAACAAAATAATTACAGAAAAAAGCACGAGAAACAGAAAAAAGGAACAAAAAGTAAAGCTTCATTAAATACAAAAATATGATCAGGTGTTACGTCAATGATTTCACTGGTAGAAAATTTTTTCGATGAGCGGCCAGAAACAGAAACGTCGATGAAACAATCAAAATTACATTGACAGCCGTGTATCCGGAAAGTCCTATCAGCGACATACAAACGTCTTGATCAGTGACTAAAAATTCTCTGTCGATTAATTTTTCTAAATTAATATCGTCTAAAAAATGAGAAACTTTTTCTGCGATTAACTTAATTCCTTTCAAAACAGTGAGTCGCGTTTTACGATTTGATTTAACATCCAAGTCCACAATGGTAATCGGCGCAGAATCAACATCAATCGTATCGCTATGATTACTGAAATTAATTGTCGGATTATTAGTTGTGTTTACGTTTCTTTTTCCTCGAGGAGGATCAGGACACTGGGGTCGCTAAAAAATTGATACAAGATGTTTATTTGGATATCTTAACGTGTAACAGCGTTCGATTTTTTTGTACCTGACAAATTACGCCGGGTTCTTTAATAACTATTGAAATTTGACAATTGAAAAATAGACTGGGCCGATCGGCGTACTGAAACAAATGTAGGTAAAACAAACGACAGTCGTGAGAAATGTCGAGAATACAAGATCAACCTTGAAAACATGCGATTCGCGCCCGGCCATTAAATCAGTCGGATATTCTAAATTTCCCAACAAAAACCTATCTTGAGCACAGCTGTTGAAAAAATAAGTTCAATTGAGTAACTGTGTCTGAGTAATTAAAACATGATTTCAACTTTTTATAGTTTTAACGTATTTGTAACACCAGTTTGCAAACAGGCGTGCTTTTCTCACCCGCTACTATCCAGCAACACCACTATGTTTCCAGCTCCGTCATCGACGTTACACGAATGAACAATCATGCAAAATGTTTCAGCTGAATTTGTAAAACATTCCATGAAACAGAGCGCAGACGATTCAATATTGTCTTGAATTACTCGTTTGTGTGTCGCAAGTCCATTTGTGATACACTTGATCACCAACTTTAGCATATCGAATTGGACTTCCTGAAGGACCATTAGCAAGAACTTCGTACCGACAGATTGGCATCGGTACTGTTTGGGTTTGAAATGAGGTAGTTAACATGCTGGAAAAAGTGTGAAAGACGACAGTTCAGATTTCTGTGGGATAAACAATGTGAATCCGATTCAAACCTTCGTGTACCTAACTTCCAATTCGGTTGTGACAATTTTGTCAGCTTCCATGTAGAAACATTGAACGGCGTAAGCTTTATCAATTTTAGTAATGAATTGAGGATGAAAACTAATTATTATTGTTACCGTTACAAAAATGCCCCTCGGATTAGCCTGAAAGATTCGAATCGTGAAAACACGATTTAATTCAATTTCCAGCTGAATGTTTAGTTTTATCTTGATTTACCGATCTTCTTCGTCTAACACCACACGCCGTGAAGGGAACTTTAATTTGAACATCGTTCTGATTTGTTTCACCAATGCGACAACCAGGCTCTCCGTAACTACCTTTCGCGAAAACGTGCCCGGCGAAGGGATTTTTGGTGTGAAAATTAACATCGATCGAGATATCACCACATTTAACTTCGGGGTCGCCTAATGATAAAGAAATTTTTACACGTTGTTGAAGATGTGTAATTCGTAATTAATTAATACACATTATCAAACGTACCAATAACTCCGTTGTCTATTGGAGTCGATAAGACAGTAGCCTACAAAATTTTGAATGATAACATCGAAAAAATCAGTTTCTCCGTAACCAAAATACCGTAAAAAACATAATTAAAAACAATTGCACCAACTGATACATAATAACGGGTTGCATATTGACCGAAACAAAAAGAAATAAAGCACGATTTTCGCCCAATTCACTCCTCAATTCGGGACTTTGATTTCCAGTTTTATTTCGAAATTACTATTACCTAACAGTCTCGATTTAATATAAGGCGAACATTTGGCGCAACCCAGTTATTTTCTAGAAAACATGTCAAACATTCGTCGAAGTGACCTTTATTATAACTGTAGAAGATTCGGGGTGCCCCAATCACTGAGGCGAAACCGAAGGTCGGCATGAATCTTCGCTAAAAGTTCCACTGTTTGCCATTATCCAGAACATTTTTCATTTCTAAAATCAGGATACTAAGAAAACATACGGATGAAGTTAAGAGCAAACTAATATAATAACAAATAATAATAGTTCACTAATTATTAAGAACAATACCCATTTAGCTACTGACAAAAAATTGTGGCAATTTTCACATAATTGAATAAAAACGTGCACATATTGTTTGCTAATTCGGCTTACAGACTGTTTCGAAGTTCTACATTTCTTACGATATCTATAAATATTTAATTTTAATAATTTGTTTAATTTTTAATTGTACAATAAAAGATTTACGTTCTATCATCGATACATCAAGTTAGAAAAAAGCTAATACAAGGATCGCGAACGGAAACGTATAAATAACAAATTTGAGAGAAAATTTCATTAAAAAGTACATTAAATTATACCGAATCCAAACGGAAATACGACAAAAAATGTAAGAAAAGCCAGAAAAAAAAGAATAGTACGCAAAATGGTCCAATTAGCGAAGAATTAGATCGAAAGATAGTTTGAAAAATAAAATACAAACAGAAGGAAATCGAGAGCAAATTTAAAAAACAACCGAAATTTTATTGATCATCCATCGTTAAATCACCAAGGTTTTGCGGGGTAGTCGGCGGTGATCGATCTAATTGCCGATTGCTGTGCAATTGCTGCAATAGGGCCACTGGGGAGCATGGTGTGCAAGGCGGAACTCGAGGCATCAAACTCAATTCCATGTTACATTGAGGCGAACCGGTTAACAAACCGATATTTACCGGGATTGGGATTGAGTGTGCCATCCTATTATTATAATCCTGTAACGAATAAAGCGTATGAAACAAAATTTTCAGTAACGATTTATGAAAGGAAAAAATATACCGGAAACGCAGCGGATATCGCCGCATGCAGAGAAGAACTTCCATTCGGCGATGCTGGTGGATCGAGATCAGCAGATGAATCGACTGGACTTCCGCGAAGAGCCATAAACGAAAGGTCTAAATTACATTCGGTCGCCAATTGACGTTGAGGCGAGGAATTATTTTCACCTGAATTAAGTTACAAAAATTTTAACTATTACAAAACAAAATCGTCCCAATCCAAACCTAAAGGCCTTTGTAACCCGAACGGATTCGAAACGTCGTCGTTTCGTTTTTGCGCGTTGTCGCTGCAGTGGGCAGCCGCCAATCTTTGCGTTAAACTTAGAAGTCCGCTTTCTTCAACAACAATGATACACCAGATAGTTTCTAAAAAAACGGAAATGAGATTCATTTTTCGACGTTGTTCGGTTAATTATAAGCAAATATACCGCCGAAAGGAATGCCATTAGGGGTATTCATTTGCCATCTCGACTGGTAGATGCCTTTCGACGACGGGCTCGTCATTTCGACGCCTACATCGACCATTTCGAGGGGTTCGACACATTTTACGGTGACGGTTTCCTTTGCTGCGTCAATGTCGCCGCCGAGGTGCCGTAACGTACAACCATCGGGCCAATTTTCCGCTCCGGCATTCTGCAAACGCCACGTTTTCAAAAATCTCGTATTCGGCGGAACGCTTTCGCCCTCGCCGATCGTAATGTCTTTCACAAAAATCATGTTGGGCAATCGAATTTGATCATGAGCATTATAATCGTAATAACTTCCTAAGGCAGCTTGAAGGTTCCTATATTTGTAAGGTAAAAAAAGAGAAATTTACTTAAGAGGGCAAACGAAAAATTGGTTACATTTTTAATAAAAAAAAATCATAGTAATAAATCATCAATCAAAAAGAACTTACCAATTGTTCATATCTAAGAAAAATCGGCATGATTCAACGCTCAAATTAACGTACGGTCCCAAAATTTGTTGAAACTGATTTATTAATATTTCGTGATCGACCGTGCCCATACAACCGAACTGTTGAGCAAGGCGACCATCAACGTCGCCGTCGATGTCCATAAAGTGTTCGAAGGAACAGTTTTTCTGGCAAAAAGCTAACGAAGAACTTTAGGCGAACTTATTATGACCAACTCCGAATCGCATTTGCAAAATTGGAAAGTTAGAGAACAATTAATTACCCACAAGTCATTCATTTACTCGGTCACGTTCGCCACAGTACGAAGAAAATCATGAAAATCATGTCGTTTTGTTTTCAAGTTATGTTTACTTGCACATGAAAAGAAGCGGCAAAAAAATGTACAGGCAAAAGAGGCGTCAAGTCAAGTCTTTGCAATTTCTTTAACCAATTGTCAAATTTAAAATGAAAATACAAAGTGTGGAACATTAAAAGAAGAGAATAACATAAAACGACGTGTTTTTATAAGATTAAAATTACTTTATTTCCAAAACTTACACACAGAAGGAAACTTTTATGACGAAAAGTGCAAACAGTAACTGCAAATAATTCTGCTTACTACTAAAGAGAAACGAATTTCGCACCTTTCTTACTCTAACGGTCTTATTTATCTTGCTTTTGTAACGCATACTGGTCATCTTGTTGCAAAGGATTTATCCCTCAAAAAATTTCCTGCAGAAATCCATAACAATGCCATCTCGAAATTTTACATTTTCCCGTTACAACATTTTGCGAATTGCGTTCTGTCGCAAACCAAGCGACGTTTGCTTTACTGAAAGAGAAAACGTTACACGCGACATATGTGCAGAGCTGTTAGTCCTTTACTGTCATATTTTCGGTACAAAAGAACTGTAATTTGATTCACGCTCAAAAAACATAAACAACGACGACGCATCCCTATATACATATGTATCTCGTTGAAATATAAAACCGACGCAAAAATCGTCAAGGACAGGTGTGTTGTATTCGTCTACCGAAAACGTGCTTGAAAATTTTTCTAATAACATGTAACGCGCACGAACATGCACACCCCGTTTCATGCAAAATGCCAGAGGGTTCGTCCTCGAACCGTGAAGTCAAAGATCGACGACGAGAGCCAATTTACGCGTTTCGTCGTCGAAAGTCTCTACGGACCAATCTTTACTCCGACAAAATTCGAAGGACAACCTTCGGCTTCGACTACAGAATTCGCTTGCTCACTCAGTCGAGCACCGGCCTCGACTATTCGACTCGGTACACGTATACGGTACTGTCCCAGGTTTTTCTAAGGAAGACTTTTTTGTCACTCCTTAAAAGGGTGTCGACCGATTACCAAACTTTGCACCGAACGAGCAATACTTTCACTATCGCTCTAAAATTCATTGGTGGTTTGGATCATTTGAAGAGTTAGATTTAAAATCTGCAAGAATCTGCTGGTAAGTTGTCGTATGATTGAACGTCAACGTAAAGCTTTCGAACTGAAATCTAAATTTATCCGTACTACACATAGATCATTGATCAGCTTGATAAGAAACGGTAGAATGAATGGTCGTGATGATTATTTGTGTGTAGTAGCTTGTAGCCAGTCAAGAAATGTCCCACTGTTTAACACTCTTTTTAGATTCATAATGTCATTTTCATTGTCTCGATTAGATTTTCGCTTACATTTTCTTTTCGTGTTTCAGATTATGAATTTCGCAAATCTTCTCTTCGCTGCCTTTGCAGAAGTTATGCTTTTCGTAAGTACAGTAATATTATTTATTCGCCTATTTGTATGGGTATCCAATTTCGCCGTCTTGTACGGATCCAATTTTCACAAAGTTGATTTACGTTTGCTTTCTATTGCGAATTTCGACCAATAAGAGGCTTCAATTCACATATCAGCGAAATTTATTTGTCGCAACGAAAAACGTGAGCCATGTGTGAAATCAAGGTCGCCTCGTGTCGTTTCTTTTATCTGTTTTTGATTCGGTTTTGAAAAGAAAAAATACAAGAATGAAACTTGCCCAATAACATTCCTTATCCAACACCCCTAAAACTTATAGGCCAATTGACCTTTTTTTCTGAAAACTATTTTTTATTATAGAATTTCGCAACAGCAACGCCCGTCGACAATGGTGTTTCTGGTAGGCGTTATTGTATACTTGTGCGAAAATATAATACAAACTTTTGATAATTTTCCCGACAATTTTAATATCTATACGTATAATTCGCACAGTTGGTTTACTTATTCAACATGTTTCAGGCGAACCGGAAGTACAATGCAGTTCAGATTCCCTTGCAGTGAAGTAAATTTGTCACTGCTAATTGACATCAAATAAAACATATGGAGGCAACGAATACAGTAAATCAAACGCTATAATTGTATTTTGTTTTAGTTTCAACGCCCAAAACCCGTTCGAGGGTCATGTTTATGTAAAAGGACATTACGATGATTCCGGTAAGACTCGACTTGTCACTGACATTTAGTAAAACAGTTATATTTTTAGTGAAAACTGAAGGAATCTGTGAATTTCTTTTCGTCGTCTTCAGACAAAATTTTATTATTTTCAAGGTTGTCGCACTGATGCAACCAACTCACGTTCGGCAACGATTAAAGTGCCTTTTACAGCCTGTGGTGTTCGACGACAAAGATCTGTAAGTACATTGCACCGTGTCGGAACAAAGGATACCAACTTTAATCCAAATGTTATCAAAAGTTGTATCCTGTCCGATAGGCCCTGTGTTCATTCTTAATACAACATGTCAGTTACCACAACGTACTGTACTTTCGCAAACTTTTCCTTTCTTATTTTCGAAATAAAAACCTGTTTCGAAAACGTATCCTTTTTTGACATTTAAGGTCAGTAGAACATTTTTCAAAGTAATTGAAAAATTGAACACGATTCGAAATCACCTTTGATAGTTTACCCGACGAAATTAAACGAAAAAACATGTTCCTCGAAAACGAACCGATCTCATCGTTGTCTGGTTTTCGATTTAAACTATCAATCACATGCCTTGTAACCTTCTTGACTATTATAGCAGCATGTTTATGATTTCTTTTGTAATTCATGAATACATATTTCCTGTTCGTTCGGTTCGTACCCAATCGTTCGCACAGAGATTTTTTCGATGATTCATTTCTTTCATTGGTCTGTAAAATTGTTCATTAAGGCGGGACAATAGTCGAGAAATACTATAAATTCGATAAACTTGTTCAATTCATGGCATCGTTTTACCTCAAATAGCAATCGAACATCTGACTTATTTGTAATTTGCTAAGAAGTTTTTTGCATTTTCATCATTCACCTTTTTTCTCGGTATAGAGCCTAATGTCAACGTCAAAAATTATTTAATTTCAATTTCAGACTAACCCCCTCGGGTTATTCGTGAGCACTACCATCGTTATCACGTTTCATCCAATGTTCATCACCAAGGTCGATAGAGCTTACAATGTTCGATGCTTTTACATGTCCGCCGACAAATCGGTAACAGCAAATTTAGATGTCAGGTATACCATTCGTCCGCTTTTACTGGACACGCAGCTATTTCATAAACAAGAAAATTTTTCTAGCATGCTTACCACGCAACTTTTAACGCAAAATATACCAATGCCAGTTTGTCGGTACGAAGTTTTAGAAGGTAGTCCGAATGGTACACCAGTTCGTTACGCCGTTGTTGGTCAACCAGTATATCACAAATGGTCTTGTCAGAGCGACACTGGTACATATTGATAACGTAGAATCGCATGATTGCAATACATGATCAAAACGTGGCTTGTTTCAGTAAACATTTTCTGCATGACTGTCCACAGTTGCATAGTGGACGATGGTCAAAACAAGAAAGTTCAGCTTTTGGATGAAAACGGGTGAGAGAAAAGGATTTCAACGGGGATCTTCTATGGATTATTGTTATCGTTTGTGAATCAATTTAGGTGTGCTCAAGACAAATATCTAATGATGAACTTGAATTATACTGGCGATTTACAAGGAGGTATCGAAAGCCACGTTTTTAAATACGCCGATAAACCGACTTTATTCTTTCAATGCCAAATTCGATTATCTTTAAAGGAAGGATATTTGTGCAAAGTACGTTGTAATAGAAATCAACACGGCGTGAATCCGTAATGCAACGGGTTAAATTACATTTACATAAAACACCATTTTAGAGAACGGCAGACAGTTGTCCAGTACCAACTCGTGGCAAACGTTCTCCGGTAAATCGTTCCAACAATAGCAATGTCAACAACGACTCCGATTGGAAAAAAAGATCCGGCGAGAATTTCGACGTATTTTCCGAACCAATGATAATATTAGATGTCGACGATAACAGCATTGGTAATTTATCTTTGCTTTAAAACTGAAACTTCATTTTCGTGATTTCGGTAATATTATCGATGCAAAATAATTCTGTATTTTCTAGTTACCGAAAAAGAGCTTAAACATGCCCAAGAGCAAGCTATCGCTTCCATAAACGAGGAGGAATTTTATTCTCATGGAAAATTTTGTCTTTCGCCAATTGTTTTCGGTTTGATTATCGCAATTTTGAGCATTGTTTTAATTTCGTCACTAGTAGCAGCTTTATTGTTTTTCATAAAAAGAACGACAACGAAATCTAAATGAGCCATTTTTTCTCGATTTGTTTTACTGAACTTCCTTCCCGATTGCCTTTTTTTCGTTACAATGGTGCTGTTATAATATTTATCGCAAATATTTCACTGCACCTGTTTTGGTTTTGGTTCGGGATTTTTCTTCGAAGTCACTTATTTGTGAAAAAAATCCGATTTATACACTTTTTTCGCAATTTGATGTGAAAATTTCGAATGTGTTACGATTTGATTCGCATTGTTTCTTAACGTGTTGCATCTTGGAGTATGTATACTTGCATTGTTACGAAACAATAAACGGGTGCTTATTTACATTCCCATACATTAAAACAAAACATAATCGAAAGCCGCATGAATTCAGTTCGCTTTTTAGCACGTTTCTTTGACAGATCCGTGCAAGTGATTGTATATGGAAGCATGCAAGTGCTTACGACTTCTTCTCTACAATTCTACTTGCTGAAGTCAGCTATCATACTGTAGTTGCATTATGTACTACATCCTAACATATTAAATGTGCAAACATTTTATACTCCATTGTTCGCCTTTATTCCCGTAGTTACGCTGTAGGACATGAATTCGTGCACTACATTTGTAATTTACGCGGGAAGAATTCCCTGCGGGCACAAAAAGAGGATGTATGTTCTCTCGCTAGCACCACCTTCCGGAAAAAGACAGGGACTAGAACTAGCTACGCACGCAGACCCTTCCGGACGTAGAAGCAAGCGGCTGCAGTTTGCGGTATGTTTGGGCAAACTGCAACCGCTTGTTTGTAAATCCGGAGGATCTGCGTGCGTGGGTAGTTTTAGTCCCCGTCCTTTTTTCCGGAAGGTGGTGCTAGCGAGAGAACATACATCCTCTTTTTGTGCCCTCAGGGCATTTTTCCCTCTAGTCCCTGTCTTTTTTCGTGCGGAAGTAATGGGCTAACGAGCGAGTGCCGGCGCTATATTTTTCCAGCAAGCAAAGTGGGAGTTGAGACCGTGAAAACGGCAAGTTCCGCAGTGCGGCCGTCTGCCGATTTCGCCCGATTAAAACGATTCATTCGACATCCAGCCACGTTTGGCAAAAGAATAATTGATATTTGAAATTATTATATAAACATTTCTCGCCAAACGTGTGCAATTTATTGTCGCGTTTTATGAACTAATAAAACGACGATATTTTTGTACGCGTCTTGTGTTTTTCGCATGAGCTAGTTGTATCGTACGGGAACACCGTTTCTCGTGCGAGTTTATATTCTTTAATAATTCACGTTCACCACGTTCTTCGTGGACATCTAGCACACTGGATTCTGCGTTCAACTCCACTACAGCATCGACCACTCCAAGTGGGCAAGTCGGTAATATTCCACTTGTTTAAAGAAATTAAAATAAATTAGCGTATCTTCTGATTTTCTATGTTTCAGAGGTAACTGTAGGGAAAAATGTGCGCACATTTGTACTTGAATTATAAATCACACATTAACGACTTTACTGTTATGCACTGCGTCATAACAAGACTTTGGTCACAAACCTAAAAAAATTATAACAAATTCATATTTTACATTTCACTACTTCTAGAAAAGGCGTTGAAAAACAACCAAAAACCTGCCATTGCTGGCCTTCTATAGGCAAAAACCTGGGGGGGGGGACAAAAATTATAACAAAAATAAACATACTAAAAGCTTCGCCAAATTCACGCTATTGTTTGGTTTTCAAATTGTACAATCTTTGTTATTGCACTTGTACGATGTTACTTTACAATTGGGAAATCAAAACATCTCGTTCGTTCTCGAATTATATTATTTTGACAACTAACAATCGCCGAGTGCGGTTGCGTCGGCTACTAACTCTTGTTTTATTTAAATCAACGATATGGCTTTAAACGAAGTCACAGCTCGACAACTCGGCGAAATCGTCGTGAAACTTCTCCGAACAAACGCAACGCCAGCGGGCAAAAAACCGGCGCCAATGACCGAAGAAGAATTGTGGTTCGTCATCGACCTCGTTATCGATACGCTCAAAAAACACGAAACATGCGCTTTGGCAGAATTAGACGCTCCTGTGACAATCTGTGGCGATACTCATGGTCAGTTCAACGACGTCGTACGATTGTTCGAATACAACGGTTGGCCACCTAATACACGCTATTTATTTCTTGGTAAGTACCAAAAAAATGAAAACTTTCGGTTTACTCCCCTTCTTAACTCATTTCGTTTATTTTTAAGGAGACTACGTTGATCGTGGTAAGCAAAACATCGAAACAATGATCCTCATGTTCGCATTTAAAATACGGTTCCCCGACGATTTCTTCATCCTTCGTGGCAATCACGAGTGTCCAAACATCAATCGAGTGTACGGCTTTTACGATGAATGTAAACGACGATACAGTGCTCGGCTTTGGAAACATTTTCAAGTAAAAGAGTTTATTCAAAAATTAGCTTAAACGTTAGACACATACCGCTATTTTATGTGCATTTTATTTCTTATTCAGGTGGCGTTTTCGTATCTTCCGATTTGCGGCTTGGTATCTTCTCGTGTCTTCTGTATGCATGGTGGTTTGTCACCTACTTTGGAAACATTCGACCAACTTCGTGCAATGAAACTACCTTTCGATCCTCCAGATGGTCCATCTCTCATAAACGACATTTTATGGTCCGATCCAGACCCGTCAGTAAAAGGTATACAAAACTGTCTTCGTTACAATTTGGTCACTTTTTTACAAAACGTTGTAATTAATTTTAGGTTATCAACTAAGTCATCGTGGCATTGCGTATTTGTTCGGCGCCGACGTGGTTCAGAAGTTCTGCCAAAAGTTTAACATTGATCTGATTGCTCGTGCTCATCAAGTTGTCGAAAATGGATACGAATTTTTCGCGGACCGTAAACTGGTAACACTGTTTTCAGCACCCAACTACTGTGGAGAATTCGACAATTGCGCCGGTACAATGACCGTTTCAGATACGTTAGCTTGCAAAATCCGAGTAAGTTTTACATTTTTCATTGTATGAATACTATCCTGATATACTGTATAACTTTATCTTTAACTACAGCAATTGAAACCACAGCGAGGTGATGGATCGAACCGTTGCGCACGATAAATCCGAATAAACCGATTAAAAATTTGTGAAACTTGTAAAATGTTTTTTGCTTCATTATTTAAACTGCGTTTTGTCATTTTTGTTTACTGGTTATTAAAAGTAATGACTTTTTTCTCTTTAATTTGTGGCATAATGTAAATCCAACAATACATTTTCAATTAAAGCAACACACCTTGAAGAAGTCCAATCTTAATTATTTGGTCGGTTTTGAATACAAAACAATATCCTTATTTTTACGGTTAAGTCTTTACTTTTAACCATAAATTACCTTTTTAGGTGGAAAATAAGTAAAATACTCCCCCAACATGTTCAATTAATAACCAAGGAAAGCTTTTTTTGACTATAAACTACAAGTCCTTTACAAATACTTAATTACTATTGTAACCGACAAACCTCATGTTTCAGAATTTCTCACATATATGAATTCTATTGTTTATAATCATGTCTCTAATGTTCAGCTATAAAGGCGCTTATCAGAACAGCGGAGGGAAAGTCTATCAATATTAATTTTCCCGTAGAACAAAATAGACGATTTGAGAGTGAGATTTCGACTTAAAATCCTTTATTTTTGACCGAAACTCTCCGTCGCATTGTGGAATAGTGAAATAACAGAGTTCTGTTTACCATTTCCAAGCAAACAATATACTCCAAAGCAAAAGGCGAGCTGGAAATCGTGGATTGGCCGAGCGCATTGTGTGCACTTTTGCATCCGGTTTGAGGTCTAGTCTGAGACATCTGGTGAAAGTTTAACGTCTGCGACATTAAATGTTTCTGCCCTCAATACTGTTGCTCAAAAGTGAAAGTATATTAGTTCTCAAAATCTGCCATGTTAGTCATTTGTGCAATAGTCACTTTCTTCGTATTACAAGCGCAGCTAGTACACGGTCTTAACGTCGTGGTATTCTTGCCGGGTACCACGGACGGCGAGCGCCTTGTATTGAATCGGCTAGCGCAAGAATTAGCTTACAAAAACCATGCTGTATGTACATTTAAAGGAATCATTATACCCGAAGTTAAATACATCGTCATGCAGCGTTTGCATTTGGTTCGAGAACTGAAACTAAATCTCGGATTATCGAAGGAAATATACGAACCGATGAAACAAGCCGGAAACACCGGGCCGTGGTCGCCCGTTTACGATACGAGAGAATATATTTTACCATTCTGGAAAGGTTACGCAAACGCTTGCGAACCGATACTTAATAGCGATTTAATGGATCGATTGCGAGACGAAGTTTACGATGTAGCGATCGTCTACGCCGGTAACCCGTGCTATCTTGGAATCGTTTACGCACTGTCCATACCTTTTATTTATTTCGATACCACCGGATTTTCTGACGAAATAGTAAGTGATAAACGATAACAGCTTGTTCCAAAAGAGATGAGGATACATTGGATGTTGAAACCAGTAGAGCACCATACAGTCATATATATATACACTTTCAGGTTATGGCTTCTGGCATGCCATCGCTTCCAGGTTTGCTGCCAGCGAGTGAATCTATTCACGATCAAGAAATGAATATAGCCGAAAGAGCCGACAATCTTTGGCATCAAGCGATTGAATACGTTCCGTACACAAACGTGTCTTGTTTAATGAAATCATTTTCCGACCGTTGGGTGCACATGGACGAACCGATTTCGAGGCTGTTTCAAAATGAAAGTCACTTGAAACAGCGCTTTCCATATTTTCCGAACGTCAACGAAATAAAACAGAAAGCGGCGCTGTATTTCGTCAGTAGCGATCCAATTATTGAATTCGCCGGTCGACCTGGGTGGTCGAATGTAATTTACGTTGGTGGCATGCACATGGAACATGCGAGACCACTGTTTCATGTAAGTTATATGGATATTTGGAAAATCTATTAAAACGTACGGACAAGAAATGAACTCATCGGCGAGACATTTCGTGAACTGGTTTCTTTCATTTTCATCGTAAACCAGACAAATTCCCGACGATTTTCAATTTGTTGACAAAATGTCTATGGTGGGGGTTTAGCTCAGTGGTAGAGCGCCCGCTTTGCATGCGGGAAGCCATGGGTTCGAACCCCATATCCTCCAAATATTTTTGCTGTTATCCTTTTTTAGCCTTATACCACGACCAACGCGCAACGAAGCGGCGGCGTTATCATTATGTCGTTCGGCAATTTAGTTAACGGATCAGCGATACCGGCGCACATTCAAGAAGCTTTCATGGAAGCTTTCAGGAAATTACCCGACTTTCAAGTTTACTGGAGAATTGATACGCTTCGCTTACCCAACACAGAACCAGATGATATTCCGCCGAATGTTAATTTAACCCAATTCGTACCTCAAAATGACTTATTGGGTTCGTGTTTTGTGTTCGATTTGTATATATGTATTCAGACGTTTACTTGTGTGTGTGTTACAATTTTTAGCTGACGACAGTGCACGCCTTTTGATAAATCACGGAGGAATAAGCAGCATTATGGAAGCGGTCTATTACGGTGTACCAATCCTCGGTGTACCTTTGTACGGTTCCAATTACAACAATTTGCGAAAGGTGGAAGCGAAAGGAGCCGCGATAATAATAGACAAAAGCAAAATAACGAAAGAAAACGTTTATCACTCGATTAAAGAACTGCTTTACAATCAAAAGTACGTAAATGGGATAGAACTGCACAGTTGTCTGATGAAGACTGAAAATTGGTTTGAACAATTCATTTTAGATATCGTAACACAGCAAAGCAATTGTCACGAGTTTTCAAAGATCGTCCTATGACTCCATTTGAAACAGCTATTTACTGGGTTGAGTTCGTCGGACGACATCACGGAGCCCATTATTTAGACTCTGTCGTACCAAAAAATATGCCGCTTTATCAACACTTACTGCTCGATGTAGCTGCAATTTTGCTAACAACCTTGTACATATTCCTTAAAATCGTTAGCTGGTGCTGCCGTAAATTGTGCAACTGTGGATCGAAAAGTGTAACCGAAAAAGAAAGACAACCCAGAGACGCCGATCCGAAACCATCAGCAAATTCGAAGTCAAAAGTGTCGTACAATGAAAAATCCGAAGCAAGTAAACGGAACAAGAAGTTGGCGAAATCTGAATGAAACCGCGAGGAAATTCGATACATAAAATCGAGTGCGATGTAATTTACTTTGTCAACAACTGGTTTCTTAATTTCGTTTTTATTATATAAGTGAAAACGTTTTGGAATTACAAAAATGGAAAACACGTTCTTTATTTGACAAAAATGAGCATCGAATAAAAAAGTTTAGTTTCAATTTCAGTGATGTTAGAAAAAAGTTAAACAGCCATCGGCATGGAAATCTTTGGATAAGGATTGTATCCAATTAATTCGAAATCGTCGTATTTGAAATCTTCAATATTCGAAACGTTTCGTTTAATATTTAACAATGGAAATGGTCGTGGTTTGCGTGTGATCTGCAAAAGTCGTTAAAAGTAAAAAAATGTCACTTAATGCTGAGCATTTTATGATAAACCTGCTCTTTCAATGCATCGACGTGAGTCGAATAGATGTGCGTATCGCCAGTGGTATGCACGAAATCGCCGGGTTTCAAGCCAGTAACGTGAGCTATCATATAAACCAGTAAGGCGTAACTGGCGACGTTAAAGGGCACGCCCAATCCCTGATAACGCGCCCAAAGTGATTAAAAAAAACATATTACTGCATTTTATTCATATCGTACCATATCAGCGCTTCTTTGATACAACTGACACGACAATTCGCCATCGGAAACATAAAACTGAACTAAGCAATGGCATGGCGGCAAAGCCATCTTGGGAATGTCTGAAATTACTTCATAAAAAACCTGCAGAACGAACCGACAACGTAACGTACTAATAGAAAGGAATAAGCTCACCAGTTGGGTTCCAAGCAGTCATTATAATTCGTCGATTATTCGGATCAGTTTTTATCAAGTGAATGCATTCCATTAACTGATCAACTCCTTGACCGGTGTAATCCGTGCTTGCGTTTACATAATTGGCACCGAAATGACGCCACTGAAAGCCGTAAACCGGTCCCAAGTCGCCTAGATAATAAACTATTTGTAAGCGAATATCCTTTTATTGAAATCGTTCCTGCATGCATTCTTGCACCTTCGTCTCGATGAACGAGACCTTGTTTGTCCAAGAAATTTCTCGAACCGTTTGCATCCCAGATATGAACTTTCTTCTCAGCCAATACTTTCGAATTCGTGCATCCGGATATGAACCACAACAATTCTTCGACAATGCCTTTCCAAAACACTTGTTTGGTCGTAAAAAGTGGAAATCGTCCTAAAATCAGCTACTATGCATTACGAGTTCAGAAGGTTAAACTTAATATGTTTTTTGAATAGTCAAAGTGTATTATGCATCAAACTAAACCTCTGACCACTATTTTCTGAGTTTAAAAATCAAAGAAACAAAAACATATACCATTTCTTAAATTGTAACGAAAATTCGCGCCAAAAATTGAATACGTTCCAACTCCGGTTCGATCGCTCTTAAACTTGCCGTTCGTGAGAATGTTATGTATTCCATTTAAGTACTGCATTTCCTCGGATGAACTACACGAAAAACAATGCAAATTTTAAACAATAATTTTATAGTTTTTAATGACTCTTATTTCTCATACCTTTTATCGTTGCCATTTGTACAAGTTGTACCATTTCGCGAATCTTCTTCCATTTTTATGTTTCGTAACAATAACAGTTTCCAAGGGCTCCCGCTCATTTATTTAAAAAACTGGCTGAAACACGTCTGAAACTTATTCGCACGATAGGTACCATTTACGACACATTTTCCTTCGAATTTAACGTTTTATGTGCCACTTTTTAAAACGCAGATTTGCCACTCAAACTTCTTTATTCAGGGCGAATTTAGCGAAAATGCTGCTAAGCGATAAAACAAAATAAAAATAAACAAATAATACACCCTTGCATAAAAGTGAAATAATCCATCGGTTAAATAGTTCTATGATTGAGGTAAAAGTTCAGTTACTCCAAATTGCTCATATTATTGACATAGTTTTGAGATAGTATTATTCACCGAGGTTTGATGAAAAACCACGCCGGGAAATGAGTCCTCGTATTGATATGTGCAAGAATTTTGCTGTGGAACGGAAGCACATCTTGAAGCGTTTGTCCAATGAATAGGTGAGTGAAAATTCATTCGCGGAATGCATGGATCAACTTTCAACTGATATTGCGCGTTTTGAGGTATTAAATTTTGCCCCTTTTCTTTCTTTCGGTATTTGCTACGTCTGTTTTGAAACCTGAATAAGGAAACGCTGATAATGATCATGCGTTTGTTATCAAAAAAGAATCCGTTATTATAAAACTCGTACCAAACCTGAAACATGAAAACAAATTAATAACATGTATTAACATCAACTTTAGAGCGAATTACTTGAATTCTTTCATCGGGCAATAGGGTTGATTTAGCTACTCGTTTTCGCAGTTTTTTATCGGGATAATGTGTTTCCAAAAAAACGCTTTCCAAGATTTCCAGCTGTTCAACGCTGAATTGGGTTCGTTGCCGTCGAGGTAAACTTTTAGCACTTTTTTTCGCTAAATTAATAAAAGATTATTACTTTCCTTTTGATGTTCGCAAAAAGTAATTAGTGCATCAATACTGATGCAAAATAGTTCTGAAAAACGTACCATCTTGGTTCGATGAGGGTTTCATCAGTGAACTATTGGAGACATAATTGGAGTCGTCGTGAGCGTTCAACTGTTGCATTACAAATAAGAAAAAAGTTTTATTGTGGCGCCAAACGAAAAGACGATTCGAACTGTGGCAAACGAGTGAAACTTTAGTTTTATATTTTTTCAAATTCTTTTTCAGACCACCACTAGTATTTCCAACGGCGTTTTCTTCGCATCTGGATGTCAAACAAAGTGATATACTTAATATTCGGCGTAAAGCCAGAGTAATTAATGAAGTTTTAATGACCGTTAAAACTTAGCTATAGCCGACCATATGTCTGAGTTAGAGTTCGAAGGAAGTTTCTATGTTTTATTGATGCTACCACCGAGCGTACGAACTTGACGCTTTGTTTCGGAACGAAAATGAACGGTTCGGAGTGAATAATAGTTTCGGCGTGGGTGTGCTCGCGCATGGCAAACAAATAATCAAATTATTGTCTCGGAAGGTTACGAAATACGTGTTGTTGAAACGGAACTATACAAGGCTAGAAATGAGTCGAATTAACAAAAAATGCATTCGAAAATACTGAATTCGAGACAAAATATACTTTGATCAGCAAACTGTACATTGTTTAGTCACAATTCAGGAATTTAACTTGAAATAAATATTTAGTGCAGTATTCTATAATAGCTCTCGAATTTTTAAGGACAATTTATTAAGATGGTTGAATTTGAAAAAACCATATCGTAACCTTGTCGCAAGCGTGTTTAATGAATTTAATAAATCAGCAGTTGCAATGAAAATTTTAACTCGTATTGAAATACACAATTTGCAAAAAAATCATGAAACAAAATCAAGAATAAACAATGACAATATATTTTACAATTTTAAGCCTTTTTTCGTTTAATAGGTTTTTCGACGGGAGAAGTTTTAACATTTTTTCGTTTGACCGCAGTCGAATTTAGCGTTTCTTGATTATCAACAATAGTAGTCGATTGCTAAAATTAGAGAAGGGAAATTTCTAATAAGACTTTAATTAAATTTATTTCAAAATCAAACAATCCTTCCTACCGTATCATTGTCTTCGTTCGCGTCCGCTAAGGCTTTTTTAACTTTCAATAAATCAATGCGAAAATCGCAATTTTTACTCGGTTTCGCCCCTTCCATCAAGTTTACTTTCGCTTTCGAGCCGAACTGAATCAACGTTTTTTCGTAATTTTCAATTGCGTAAATCAAAGACGAAACGGATTTCATTTCGCGAATGATTTTCGTTTTCGCCGAAACTGTCCTGTGAGCGCGTTTCTTTTTACTGCTCACAGTTTCTTCTTCCATATTCTATTAACGAAGGATATTTTTTCGAAAAGATTTTATTCGAAATCAGTTAGTCATAAAAACGTACTCGAACGTAAGACAAAAACGAATATACCGACGGCGTTAAATCCGTTACAGACTTTTTCGCCAATTTTTCCAACCGGGAACAGTGTTGACCGACTTTTTTCTGGTAAACGAGACTATTCTGAAAACAAGGATGAACAACTTTAATAACGCAAACAAGCAGAAAAACGGGTGACTTACGTAACGAATAAGTCCAGTTAGAGAAACGTAAAATTTTTGCAAGGATCGAATTATAAAATCGGTAAGCGATAATGGAATTTTAGCTTTCAACAAATCTTGCCAAACTGCGATGATCAAACCAAACAAATCGCAACAATCGGATTCTAATTTTTCGCGACCTGAATAAAAAAGGTTTGTTAAGTTTTAAATACGCTCAAATTGAAGCGTTACTCGAATCTTTATCGGGCTCCGTTTTCAGAACTCCGAGATTTTGTTTCAATTTTGAAATTACGAATACATTATTGTCAACCAAAACGTCCAAATGAGAAACTAAAGCCTGCGAAACGCAGATTACAGATTTTGAGCCGATGGCCGCGTACAAAGTGTCTGGATCGGGAACATCAACGTCTTCCTTAAAAAAGGGACAAATAACAACTGTGTGTTAAGAAGCTAAGCCATTTTCGGATACGTCGTTGTTATCGCCGAATCGTTTGTAAATATTTTGAGCGATGGAAATGAGCTTTTTCGGCAACAAATCAGTTTGAATTTGCATTTGAAAAAACAAATTCCAAATGGGTTTAGCGACAGAAACTTCTTCTAGAAAAGTGTTCAACACCAAAAAAAGAAAAAAAAAACCGGTTTTTCAGGATTACCTATCAATTGGCCTTCGATAATGAGCAAAAAGCTATTATACACTTGTTCGTAGTGATCAGTGGAAACCGGTAAAAATTTTAAGAGGCAATCAACGATGCGAACTAAGCATAAGATTTGTTTGGGTTGTTTTTTATCGTCGCTTTCTTCGCCATCTTCATTTCCCGCCGACAAACGCCGGATTAAAATTCTCTTTACAAAGTAGCGTTTCAATGTTTAAAATTTTGATTAAAAAATATGTGCCACTAAACTTACCGTGAAGTCTCGAATATGTTTGTACAATTTTTGAGCGGATTCCTCGCCTGATGAAGAATCATCGGTGCTCACATCTGACACGTAAATACTTTTAGTTAACTTTTCGATTAGTGTTTATGATTAAAAATCGTACTTAAAAAACTCAAAAACGTTTCAATTTTATCAGCGAAATGAATGCAAACGATTTCCAAAATCGTCGAGAAAATTTCTAACGAGTTGTCGGCAAGATAACTTAATCGATTAAGTTTCATTTCGTCCACGATTTCATCGCTGCGAGCATAAAATTGAAACATCAACCTATTTGAAAGAAAAAAACAGAACTTAAACGGTAGAAGTAACGCAAATAAATTCATTGATTGATTACTTGGCTAATCGGCATAAATTATCGAAACATTTCGACGATTCTAATTTCGGATTATTTAAGCAATTGCGAACCTTTGAATGGCATAACGAAAACATCCATTTCACGAAATCCAATTTTGTTCGTAGATGGGTCATCGAATCGCGACGAGATGGCAGAGAATCGCTAAAATTAAACGATTCGATAACAGAAAGTGAATCGAACCAAAAATATGAAAAAAAATGATATGCTTACCAAAGGAATAATGTAAAATAATCAACTAATGAAGACAATTGCATGGTTGTCAAGTCAACTTTTTTGCAAACAGCGGCTGGTCGGCCAACTCCCGGAGCAACGCCGCTGATTTTTACAAATGCGCCCTTTTTGGTAGGGTTGGTGACGCATTTTTCACGTAAAACGTCCGACAATTTCGAGTGACAGTCTTGCAAATGGCCAATCAGCTCGGCTAAGTCGGCACTAAATGAGCAATGAAACTATTACATTCGTGGCTTAACAAAGCTTCACCACATATACCTGTAATTATTGTTCCTCCAGCAAAATTCCAAACACGATTCGTACATCGACAACATTTCGAAAGCCAAAAGTGCATTTTTCATACCCGCCGCGGTATCGGAAGAGTAATCGGCGGATTTATCCTGAAAGAAAATCCGATTAACTCAGGAAACCATTTTCAAGCCAAAGAAAGTTAACAAAAAACACCAAAGCAAAATCTTCCAGTTCCGATCGGCCGAGTTTTTTAACAACATTCGATAAAATAATTTTCGCCTTGCTCGCAATAATTTCATCTACCGATTGCGCGCCGCCACTCGTCGATGGGTCGGTTAAAGCAAAACATGAGCTTAACGCTTGAATCAAAGAGCCCTAAAAGTGCCTGACTGACAAAATTCGAGGACAAGAAATAAAACAGGGAATTAAAACCAAAGGTTCCATCAGTAACGGCCCGTTTTTTGTACCGCCGACGCATTTATCCAAATGAATTGGAGGTTGTTTATCTTCATCAGTTTCTAAATAATTGTCTAATTGCCGAAGCAACAAGTCGAGAATCGGTTGCAAAAGTTGTCTATTTCGTCGAGCGGCGTTAAATAAACCCTGTCGAAAAAGAGATTACAGCGGGGAAAAACAAGAAACTTTTGTCAAAAATTACAGTGTACAACATTTTTCGAACTTCTCCTTGTTGAGAGAGTGCTTTTCTTAAGCAACAAACGATTTCCAAACATAATCTTTCGTAGTGAACTTTAGAACCTTGACTGGATCCACCGGTGAACATCTATAAGACAGATCGAAAATGATAAAACTAACTGCCATACAGCAGCATAGAAAAAAATTACTTGACTAGAAAAGGTAGGAAACGTTTGCGACTGACTTTGGCTGCTCGACAAGAAAGCATTCATAATCTGAAAATGTCGCAAAAACAACAAAAATCCACCGACAGCAGTCTTTCTGGCTTCCAATTCCCTGCAGACAGAAAACGATGGAGTTAACTTGGTTTTGAATCGGTTTCAAACAATTTTCACTTGCAAAACATCGATTTTTTCAATACTTCCACTAGTTTATCGCGTAAATCTGGTTTCAGCTTGATAAGAGGCATGAATACTTTTATAAACGGCACCGAAACCTCGTGAGGAAGCAACGGTAAATGTTCGATATGTTCGAACATCTTTTCTTTGCATTCCAAGACAGATTGCGGACTGACACCAACAAACTGCGACAAAAGTTCTAAAAGGGGGAAGAAACTAGAATCGTAAAAAAATTAAAATAAAATGATGAAATTATTTCACTAACCGATATAGTATAAAGCCGACGATGTTTGAAGGAAAACTGCGTCCAAAACTTGATGAATCAATGTCGATCTAATTGTGTGATGTTGCTAATAAACGAGACAAAAAACATCCACGAAATACAAATTTTCGACGAATTATCGTATAAATTTATACTTTAAAGCATTCCAAAATGATCATTTTCCCCCAACGGCACGCCGTGTGAGGTATAATGTTCGAATCAGCCAAAATTTTGCCCCCAACTGCGGTCACTTTGGGCAAATGTGTTTCTAATAACGCGACGCCTAGTTCACGTAATCCTTCCAAAACGTAATCCCAACCGCACGAACTGAAGCAAAAACCATGAAAACAAAATCAAAATTCTTTTGCGAAACAAGAAAAGTGGCCGTACCAATCTTGTATCATCAGTTTCAAAATTGTTTCAACATCGACAACATTGACGACCTTAGAACGAACCCAAGCGGATGCATTTCGTTTCTCTCTCTCCTTTAAACAGCCGATTAACGTTGATTTAAATATGTCCAAAGCCTAAAAATCTGATTGATTTTAAAAGAACAGCATTGTTAATTGGAAACATGAAAATCTACTCTACTTGTTCATTAAATCGACTGATTTGCGAGACTGACAAGAGCACGGCCGTATTGAAAGGTTTCATCAAAAATGAAACATTGTTCTGAAAGAGAAACACACGAAATAGAAAGGAAGAAACGTTACGTTTGAAAAAATGCAAATAACACTTTGAAAATATTCATTAAAACGCGACCGACTTCTTGATTTTGTTTGACGGCGAACATTAGATGCAGAATGACCGTTCCTTCAACATCTTTAGCTATTTTAGATTCACTGTTATCCAAGGATCTGTTCCTATTAAACAGAAGCTGTCAAAATCTTGAAACACAAAAATGCAAGCAATTTTTACTCTTGTTCTAGCTTTTCGTCCAAATTTGCAAAGAACTCGCATATTTTTCGCAACGGTTCAGTTTTTTCACTCTAAATACACAAATAAGAAATAAAAATGAATCGAAATACAAAAATAGTTAATTACCAAATTAATTAACAACAGCAGTTGATAAATAATAGCCGGCACATCAATCAAAGAAACATTTTTCAAAGCGCCTATTGTTTTATTAATGACCAATTGTAAATCGGACGAAGTCGCGTTGATATCTCTTTAAAAAAAGTAACTACACTGTTTGAATTTAAGTACATTGCACTAAAATCGAAAAACTTACTTAAACGAGGTCAAAATGTGAACCAACATATTTGGATGCCATTCTTGATCGCAAAATTCGTTGATCAAGCAACTTTTGATTTCTTTTCCGTTTAAAACTTCGTTTTTCCATTTAACTACGTCGAATTGAACCAAGTTTTGAAACAATTTTGGTAAAATTTCGATCCATCTAAAAAAGAAATGAGGTAAAAAGTAAAACAAAACTTTCCTGTTATAACGATTACTTACCTTTGTCCGCATTGGCCAACGCGAGAAAACGTTTCAAAATAATACAATATTAGATTTAAAATTGATTCGCTATTTAAAGTATCGATCTACAAACGAAAAGTGATGTGAAACAAAAAACTGCCTAGAAAAGCTGAAACAAAAGAAAGAAAAACCTGCGACAAAATAAATGTTACGATCGAGGCAACTGATGTAACATCAATACGACCTTGTTTTAAAACGTTCAAACTCGTTTCTATCAATTTTGTTCGTTCATTCCAATCCGAATTATTATCGAAGCCTGTACCAAAGAGGATTACAAAAAGGAATAAGATAAACTATTTCAATTGAAAATTTACAAGAAAAGAATGCTTTAATTAAATCTGGAAGATCGTTAAATCGGTTTGATGAAGCTTTTTCAAACAAATTTACGGTCTACAAAAAAATAATTTACGAAAATTTTTGGAAAAAACAACACAATTATTACCTGTTCATCGGTAAATGACAAAATTCTTTTTTTCAGCTCGTCCGGTTTGTTTTTTCTCCATAATTCAACTAAAGATCGACTTAAATCATCTTTCTTTTGCATGTTTACGGCAAGTTTTCTAAAAAGAAACGTGAAAAAAAACAACAATTTTACGCGGAAAGGTGGTTATTTTTAAACTGCCCGCGCTAAAATGTTCAATTAGCAAAAACAAAACCTAACTTGTTACTTTTTGCGCCATTTTCAATTTCCAGCAGTGGCAAGAAGTGCATCCTGATAAAAATTGGTTCAATATTACACAAAAATAACATGATTTGTTTCGAATTTTTGCCTACAACTAATTAAAAGTTACCATTTCCTGAAAATGTTGTAAAAACAGTCTAAAAACTACATTCAACTAAAATCTTTCGGATAATGTGTAGGTTGGGAATGTTTTATTCAACTAAGACATCATGCGTATTTTTACACAATCAACATTCATGAAAAGAATTCGGACAAATTTCGGAAAACAAGTGGTTATAGGGTTGTAATTGTTGTTGCGACCAAAGAAAGATATTTTTAATCGAGAATTATGGCAAGTCGTGATAAACCAAATCTTCAGCAAGCTCGAAAAACCGTTGAAGATTTGCGACGTGAATATTCTGTTCGACGATTAAAAGTTTCTGCTGCTTCGAATGACCTTATGAAGTAACATATTGTTTCAAGGTTGGAAGACTATGAAAAGTGTCTCCTTTTAATTAATGTCATGTGTCCACGTATTCTTATTGTGCATAAATAGTTTTCACACTTTATCAAGTCAAAATTGGTCTAATCATGTTTTTTTTGTGTAGATTTGTCAACGATCATCAACGCGAGGACGTTTTAGTTACTGGATTTCTAAATCAAAAAGATAATCCGTTTCGTCCGAAAAGCTCTTTCAGTTGCTCATTGATATGACCTTATTTCGTTGCTTTTGTTGAACGGACCGAACAAGCTTACTAAGAAATTATGCGTTTTACAAAACTGTTGACCTTTTTTGTTCCAAGTGTTTTAATTTTCGTGTCAGATTAATTGAGAAAATTTATTTATGTGTCATAATTCAGGACTATAGTTCCGTGCTTCCATTTTGTCTGCCTTACTATTTATATTATAGGTTATTTTACTGTACGTTTTTGGTCCCTGATTAATTTTAAATCCAGTGACAAAAATCAATGTGGTCGGAATTCTCTTTCAGTTGTAAGATTTTTATTGTAATCTTGTTTATTGAATCACTTACATTTTTCGGCTCTTTATAATATCTTTTTCCCGTGTAAGCCATAAAAAGTTGTCTTTCTTTTGTTTTTGTTTTTTACTTTACAGCTGGCCTAAGAATTCTTCCGGTTTTTTTAACGACCTGATATCTTTATCTCGTACTGTTGTGTAATCGCTTTATTTTTCGACTTGGCTATGTACATCGATGGATTTATTCGCTTAATTACAACCGATTCGATTTATATTATTATATTTGATCAAACGTCAATAAATTTCGAAACATAGGAAAGAAATTACTAAGCGGAGAAAACGTTTCTTGTAAAGTACGATTTTGACGACTTGAAAATACAATTTTTGAAACAAGTTATATTTAAAAAATTGCATATTTAGAAATGTGAAATTATTTTGTACAGCTAATAAAACTTAGCACACTGAAAAAACTGGCTGAGATATTGGAATTTACTCTCCATTATTTAATGTCTTCATGGATTCAAGAAATGCAATTTTGTATACATAAAATTAAAGAAAGCAAACAAATACGCGGTTTAAACAGCTTATATCCGAAATTCCATAGTTTCGCAATTTTCACTGGTCGTCCATCGTTTTCGGAATACAATAGCTGGTTCTGTCGGATAATGTTTGAATACTTTGATAAAGATTAGGTTGTGGTACCAACGAAACCTGTGCATTGCTGTTAACCGCAACACTTTGCTGTCCAACAAATATGCTTTGTCCTACATTATGCTCTCCAGGTTGCCCTGAAAATAAATTAAAAATTTCGAAATTGAAGACACGCATCATAATGTTAGACAAAAAAGGATCCTTACAAATTGTTTTATCCTCTATTTTTAATGTATCTTGCTTAGCAGATTGCAGACTAGCTGTAGGAGACGAAATCGCCAGTTTCCCCGAAACATTAGTTCCAATTCCCGTTTGAGCAATTAGAAACCATGGTTCAGAGTTAGCAGGAACATTATTTGTCGCAATATTTTCATCGTTCAAGGACGCAATTTGTTGTAACGAAGAAGGCGATTTAGTAGGACTAGTCGTTCTCGATTTATATTGATGAGGTCGCGTTTCTTTTGTTTTGATTTGATTCGCATTTTGATCGCTTTTCTGTTTTCGTTTTGCACATAAGCTTATCACAACGATTAACATAGCAGATAGCACAATAAATATCAAGGTATTTGTTGCTAATGAAACAGTATCCATTATTGAAGACCGTCACAAATTTTCGTTACAATTTGGTTTAATAATTTAACTATTAAATAATAACAGGACAAATTGCTCCGTAACAAAAACTTTACACATACTTCTTCAGTTGATTTGTTTTTTGTTAACAGTGTGTTTTCCAAGTCACTGCAAATTTTGCAATTACAGAGAGACAACCAATAATTTGTATTATTAAGCTTGGGAGACGACATAAAATACTGCTACAAAATATGTAAGTCAAAAGTGCAGTTATAAGAGTGAATTTGCTCTTGGAATGAAATTTGGAAGAAGAGCAACAGGAAACTTGATGAACAATGCGAGCATTTATTCGTTAACAATTCCATGTTTTTAGTTAGATTTATGGATGCCATCCTTGATAGTTTTATTGTTCAAAATAATACAAAATACAAAATAAGTGTATTTGATTTATAAAATTGAAAACTATTCTTGCACTTCGACGACGGATTTCTTTTTCTCTGACACTTTTGGCGGTTGACTCGACGGTTTTGAATGTAGTCGCACATTTTCCTCTCTAGACGATTAAAGATGTAGACAATGTATAAAAAATCTGAATGAACACTAAATTCAATCGATTACTTTCGTTTTTTCGACTCTTTTATTATCGAATGTTCCTTTTTAGAGTTCAAAATGTGTTTAGGGACGTGTCTATGTTTTGCGATACGACGAATTTCTGGATGTGCAGAATATTTTTCTTTCAATTTTTCAGCGTATTCCAAAGAGTCTCTTTCTCTACTTCGTACCTGAAACGTAACAATACTGAATAAAATAATGGCAAGATGAGTAAACAATCAAGTACCGGTCCCAATTTTTCCCATGCTACAGCTTTCCACAAACGAATATTCATTTCGTCCGATCCACTCAAAATGTATTTAGAATCGGAAGAATAAAGAACAGAGACAATTCTCTGCATTCTTTTCGTATAATAAACTTCCCTGTAAGTTTAGCATAAAGTTGAATGAAGCATCATAATTCAAACAACAAACTAATCAAACTATACCTGCTTTTAGCATTATGAGACGGGAAAATTCGAATCATTTTATCATAACCACCCGAAACGAATTCACGACCAGTGGGTGCAAAATCGACGTCCATCACTGTTCGCAAAAAAAAGAAAGTGTTACATCTTACACTTTATTTAATAAAAAAATTGTAATGTTACCTGCCGCAACGTGATCCGAATGTAATACGAGAGGCGAGGATAAATTTCTCATGTCGAAAGTGTATAAACTAAAATAATTCTACGTGATTCAACAAATTTCGACCGTAAGTCATAGATAGACAAAAAAAAGTGCACTTGTAATCTTCATTAGCAACTACAAAAGTAAATGCTTCCATTGGATTCCACGCTATGGCGTTCGATTTCAGTTTTAAAACTACCTGAAATCAGAAAAGAACTTCGTATCTATGTAAAGAAACAAAAATATAGTTCTAAAAATTACTTTTCTCAAAGGTACTTGGCCACGACAGTCGTACAATATAATGCTTCGATCGCTCGCAGCTGCGGCGACGATATTAGTCTTTAATTAAATAAAAATGACGCATTTTGCTAACAGAAGCATTTAATCGCACTTTTTAACTTACTTCGACGGGGTTAAACTTTAATTTGGAAACAGTGTCAACACCCCAATCGAAAACGCGAACCGGAGTCGTTCTATTGTAATCCCAAATACAAACGCCATTACCGCAAGTAGCGTACAATGGTTTCTTCCAACTGTGCGAAACGTCGTGCAAGGTATACTGAAGAAAATTCCGAGAAAAATGTACGAAACAGGAAATTACCTCGGTCATAAAACATCAACACACTTTGGTTGGAATTGTTTGAGTGGGTTCGTCGTTTGCGGACGATGAACTAAACGACCAGTGCTTGATACATTTGTCGTCGCCGACCGAGATAAACGCTTCGCCCTCGGTGGGTTCGACGCATAAACCGCGAACGTACCCTTCGTGGGCTTGAATTTGCGTCATACATTTTTTGTTCGATAAATCCCACAAACGAACCTATATAAGGAACTCAATAAGATTTTCAAATGAAAATTTAAAATGCTAATCAACAATTGCGAAATTCAACTACAGACATTTTATTAGTGCATATATTTTTCTAGCCGTCGGTATTTTTACCTCTCCGTCGTACGAGCCTGATAAAATCATCGACAAACGTTTCGGGTGTTTGACCATGCAATAAACGCCGTCGTGGTGACCGTCCAACGAGCAAATAAATGGTTTCGAGAAAACTCGCTCCAACTTCGTCGCGTTTAATGCGCGAACGTATTCGCGGCATTGTTGAAACGGGTGCAGGGCTGGATCGTAATTGCGAGGAACTACGAATAGTAAAAATAATCAAATATTAGTGACAAGTTTTGGCTTACATATGCATGCTTCAAGGAAGAAAAGCTAAGTGTACAATTAGCTGACTTCTATTCAATCCTCCCCAAATAAACTCCAAAATCCCTATCCAATCGACGTATCCCTTATGTATTATTTTACGTGAATGTTGCACAATTCTTTCTATTAATGGACAGAAATCTTTTCATTTACTTTTATGTTGATCGTATTTTGTTTCTCGAAGATAATGGTCTGGATTTCGGCTGAGTATTTTCACTTTCATGTTTTTATCGATGAAAATTCAAAATTATCGAAACAAAAAACTCGATTAGTTTTTTAAATAATTCTGCACAAAACATACCGCACACTTTTTTGTAGTTTTGCAAGCGTAAAAATATCCAAGTCATATTCAGATTTCCAGCTAATCTGTTATGTTAGCTACAAATCGTCAAATCGCCGCACAAACTGTGGAACCCGAAATAAAAAATTATTTAACATCACTTGACTATTTCCTAGCAGAAAGACTGCTTTTTTTTACAGATATAATGAAATCTAATTTCGTCCAGATATAATGAAATGTTCAGTAAATTAAGAAAACTTTTTCGTTGAAATCAGATCAGTATCAGCAAAACGCATCTCCGTTGCACGATGAGAAGAACTATAATAGGTACATGAACGGTCATCGCTTTAGCACTTTCTTCATTGTAACATGCACATTTGACGTGAACGACCGACAATAAGCGGTGAATGTCAGGTAGCAAGCACGACTGCGAATCTGCGGGTTAGTAAGTTCACAAGCTTGAAAATGACACGATCTCCAAACTCCTTTATCTAAAGTAACAAAAAACCCTCAACAGAGTTTCTTGATCGCGGCGCAGTGAGCTCCCAGTAGGGTGCACTTATTAATATACATAGTACAAATAAAATGCTGCAACATCAGTGCTACATGTATATTTTTTGCACGTTTTATTTCATCTTTAGTTAGGTCAGTTGCTTGTCATATGATATTAATTTTTGTATTTGCGAAATTCAGGCGCGAACGTTCTCATTTTGCGACTTGTGTTTACTTCAACGCTGAACAAGCAGTTTTATTTTACTTTCTTGGCGATACTCTGAAAATTTTGCGAATTTCTGTTTTCGTTGTGTTCTAACCCTAGAAACTCAGCGGTCTGTTTTACTCGAAGACAACAAACAGCAAAGTCCGAACGAAATGCCATTCGATAGACCGCCGTTCACTGGTCCGTACAAATATTTGAACTCCGTTCAGGATCTTCCGAGAGCCCGCGTAAGTGTTGCTTATTTGCAAAGTTTTACGCTTATTTCTTACCTAATATAGGTAGGCAAACAATTCTTGATTAGAGACAAAATATACGGAAAGTTACTTGTCGAGTGTGTATTTAATAAACAATATGCGCCAATGATGAATCATTATGTTGACTGTAAAATTAAAAATGTATAACGTATTTTAAATTAAAATAACTGGTGACTGAAAGTGCAATAATGGTTTTAGTACGTTTTTAGACGGCCGTTCTTTCCTTAACTGGTTGGTTCTTGCTTGGCTACTATTTTTACAACAGGGCACAGAAGAATAAGCCGCCGCAGGTCGGGCCGATAAAGAAAGCGGACAGTTCGATGAAACAGTTTAGGGATTGGTTTTTCGATAGGAAATAGTTTCGCCAATTTTTTGTTATTTTTAGTAGATAATGCGATAGTTATTTGTGTTAATGAGAGAAAGAAGTAAATTCCTATTGCTCGTTTAAAGTTTCGCTAGTGAAAGAGTTATGTTGGTTTCTTTTTTGGTCTTCTTTTCGATTTGAAGTAAAATAATTCGTTTTTCTTTTACTATTATCAGGTTGATTCAAGATTAAATTTACACATGAAAACAATTGTTGATTGCTATTTCAGATTACACATTACTATTGTGAAGCTGTGGCAGTAATCATTAACGGTTTTTCAATGAACTCCAATGGACAAATAAATTATGTGTCGTGGTTACGGTGTTTGGATGTTCATTATATCGAGCTTTCAGCAATTTTAAAGAAAAATTGTAAAATCTGCAGTTTATATCGAATCAAAATGCTAATTCAATTAAAATTTGCTCTCTTTAAAGTTAGAATTGTTAAAATCAGAATTGTCAGAATTGAAGCTATTGTAAAATAGGTTTTTGCCATACAAATAGTAAATTTTGCAGAAATAATGTTAAAAAATTAGGCTTGGGTAAATATAGACTTCAACATTGTAGCATAAAGGAGGAATAATTTCGTTCAATATATAGTAGAATTGAAGACTATTCGATAATTTACAGGTGAAGTTAAATGGCATGCAAAGTATAAGCATAGATCGTGACCGTGAAGATCTTTTACGGTAAGGAGTGTTTCCGGGGATTTATTGGTTGTCGACTGTGTTTGCTCCTTTTTTGTCTCTTCTGTGCAATAATCGTTGACTTAATGAAATCACGTTAAGAGTATTTACATTACACTGCATACAGTCACAATTCTTTAATTATCATATGTCTTTGAAAAAATTTAACTTATAACAATTTTTGTTAAAAAATTCAAGAAAATGAACTCCAAGTCAAGTGAAATTAATAAGAAAATCGGAACCACTAAAGGAAAAAATGATTGGATCCACGAAAGGTGAGTAATATTTTGTGATCGAAAAATATTTGTTCTGTGACAATAACCCTTACCGTAAATATTCGAAAATAACCTCCGGGGTTACTTTATTTCGAATGGGTATGAATGAAACTACGGTAATCATAGTTTTCTTTAATGCTTTTAAGCTATCGTTCCGATATCGAATATTTGCGGAAAACGTTCGGCGACGATCCGTTTTACAATAAGTTACTTGCGATGATAAAATCTGATCCAAAGCGAAAGAAATCGGTTCCGAAAATGAGCACTCAAGATTTTTATCAAAATGACTGCGACCTGTTCGAAATTAACAGTGAAATTGAAATCGGTTTCATCGATGTTTGTGGCAGATTCTTCGTTTACGAAGAAGATGGAAGAAGATTCAAAGATGCATTCGGCGATGTTTATGAAAAATCAAAAGTGAATAACGGCTTTTACGACAGTCACAAAGGTTATCACAGATTCGACGATAAATCGCTGTTAAACGAAATCATTAAACGACCGGATGATAAAACAATGGCTACAATTCGAACTTTACTTCAAATGTCACATTTGGCACCTCAAATCGGATTGCGAAAAATTTTACCATTTAAACGCTTATATATTTTGCGAAGATATCATTTTCCGGAAATAATATTACATGAAGCTGCAAATGTTGAACAAGAAAGATACGCTCATCAGCAATTTTCTAGAAACGTGAAACATTCAACGAGCAAAGCTGCGGCTGCTAAACCGCAAATTAAAATTGCTCAAATAGCCGACTTCAATGCTGAGAGTCCGACGACAACTAGCTGCAATCCATCGTGCCCTGGTTCTCCTGAAGTGCCCTTAATTCAACAGCCCGACTCAAATACATTCAAATCTTTCAATTTAAAGAACGATCCTAAATCAATAAAAATCACGTATGATAGCTCGTTGGTGGATGAAATAGTCATTTCTAATGTTGTTAACGAACAATTAAGGGCGCTTAAACGTGTATCACCTTCGCAAGGAATCGAAAAACAGTTCGATGAAATTGTAAAGAATTCAAAATATAACCTATAACGATAAAACGTTTCTTAATACATTGTATTTGTTAACGAATAATAATCCGCATTAGTTTTTGCAGTAATAATTCTCCACGGTTAACTTTCGCTACTTGCCATAATAAAAGTAAATTTGTAATTGTCATAAAAGTTTGATCACAGTCATTTATTTTCAGACAAGACAGCTTTATTACAGAGAGGTTAAAGCGTGCAGTCGCGCGGGTCGGTCGGTTGCTTTTTGGCTCCTCCTGTATGAACTGGCCAATTATACAGTATTTTATTCGGCCGATATTACTACTATGAACCTCTCAACGAAAATTAAATGAAATCTGGCGATGGTCAAGATCGACGGCGGCGTATTTTAGAAAGATGTTCTGACGGTAGCAAAAATCGACACTATTTCTTTATCGACAAACATTTTACAAACAATTACGATATGCTCTTGGTTTCACGAATCCGTTGATTCAAACAATCTTACATACCTAGCTCGATTTCATGTTCGTGCGTTTTCGTATTAGAAAGACAATGGACGATATGGAGAAAGAAAAATGAAGTACGAAGCGAAAGTTTGGCGAACGAGAAACCGATTTGACTGATGCCGAAAAGTATGGTTCGAAATTTACGAGGATGAAAAGAGAAAGAATAGAACTATGATGATATTTTGTGATTTATATTTAATTTTCTTGTTTGTGATTTTATGTACCATGTACCATCAGGAATGATGCGGGATTAAACTAACTAACTAACTGATTTATTACGAACAAATTTTAAAAATCACATGTGACATCACTAGCTAAATTATGGAAATATAAAAAAGCAAGCAAAAACAAATTGCACGAATTTTTTTACAAGTTTCCCGATTGAGCGCTAATTCTGTTATTGCTCGAAGCTGATGTGTGATAGGTTTTAGCGTTTTCGTTCAACTATTGTCGTTTTTTCGGAACTGTTTAAGAGACTAACCGAAACTCCAACAGGTGAAGAAATCTGTGCTCGACCACATAAACGATAATAATAATTTCGACAGTCGTTTCTTATTACTTTTCTCAATTGACTATTCAGAGCTATATAAATGAACGGGTTAATGCAAAAACTCATTCGACCAATAATCGTCGATAACATGTTAATAATGGATAATGTTCCTTGCTTCATTTCAACGTAAAATATTAAATGATACAACACGATTGTCAACGCCGTGGGAAACGTGACGCAAATTCCTTGGACCATATATAACCATTGAATTTTCTTTCTTTTGTTTTTTCGAATGACAGACGAATTTCGATTGTTTACAAAACTTGTTTGTTTTTTAGTATTACGACGGGAAAATTTCAGGACATAATAACCACTTACAACGTACATAATAAAAACGGTGCATAATACGGCGACTTGGAAACCTAAATCGACGATTAAATTGTGGAGCCGGGCTCCCTTTTTTGTGAAGTCATAGAAAGCTTCGTTCGATTTCGGATATCTAACGTAGGAGCATCTCGACGTTATAACGCAAGCGTTCGTCAATATTGACAGAAACCAGCAAATGAAAATGAACCAATTGAGAATGTGCTTTTGGAGAGTCTGAAAAATGCATTAAATTAACAGCTGCATGTTATTTTACGTTACTTGCGAGCTAATTTTTTTTAAAACCATTCCTGGATAACTATTATAGCATACACACTCTTACCCAACGAACTTTATGAGGCAAAGCCAATGCGTATAATCTGTCCACTGCGACTAAAAATGAGTGATAAATTGAATTGTACCAAAAGATTCGCAATAAGTACGCTTTCCAGATGAACAGTTCATCCACGTTAGAATAAAACGTGATAAGTAAAGGATTCGACAAATTCAACGATAATGCTAATATGTCGTTTAGGCCCAAACTGAGGCAAATTTTATAGAAAGGATCGGAGAAATGTTTGTTTATATTTTTCAGAATTGACCACAAAACTAAAGTGTATATCGGCAAACCGATAACTGAAGGTAATACAAAAATATTATCCGATGACAGATCGAAATAGATGGTATTATTATTTTCGGTTGGATTGGTAAATGGCTCGTAATAATGTAAAGTTATATTCATAGCTGTCGACGATGAGCGTTTGAGCGAACTTTTTAATTTCGCAACTATTTGCTCATTTTCCAGAAAACTAAAAGTTCCACTCAAAAAACCTCAAACTAGGCCGAACAATGGCATTTTTGATTACGATGGAAAACCTGAAACAATAAAAATGCAAATATGCTTTCTAAAAAGCGTAGTACTGGTGCTAAATGATCTCAAAATCTTTTGATTATCCACATGAATAATTAAAAAATTCAAACTATTTTTCGTCGAAACAATATTGCAGTACTATATACAATGTAATAAGCAGCAAAATAATATGAAATTAAAGAATGATTACGTAGATCTTTCCCGATAAAGATTTCTTTTTGAACGTGTTCAAAGTCAAAAACATCCTATTTAATTTGCAAAAGAATTTAATTTAACGAAAATTCGAACAAAACGTGTTTTCATTTCAAGCGGTTTATATACTGTGATAGAAAGAAGTTTATTTCACTGACTGTCACTGTTTATAAATTACGGTATGCTATAAAAGATCAAAATTTAACTCAAGGAAATAGTAAGGTAGAATTTCGCTTTGTAATAATTTTGCTTCGAAAATATTAATAAGTTTTATCTCCAAAACGAAAAAAACGTATTGAATAATACCGGGAAGCATTTCCTCATCCAACATATTAAATTTCCATTTAATATTGTCCTCTTTCTGAGACAAAAATTTTTTTTATAAAAAATGCAAACGAAGTCGTAAATTTGATCAAGACAGTCTAGCTGCAACTTGAACGCCAAAAGTTGATGGTTAAAGTTAGAAATCAACCATAAATTTGAACCTCTGATAATAATTTTTACTTTTAGATTATTTATTAATATTTTTCATATCAAGTGCAAAGTGAATTATATTTTAAAGGATTGTCGATCCGACAACGGCATTTTCCAGATGCAAGTTAAACTGAAGTTTGACAAATTTCAACGTCACAAAAAACTACAATACCTAATGTAAAATTATTTTTATCTATCCATATTTTACGCAGAATGACAAAAGCTGTATTACCGTTATGTTTATCATCGGTAGATAAAGATCCATGTACTGTATGGATGTAGAATTTTTAAAGAAACAAAATTCCAAGATCGTTCTGCCAATATTTTTCTATTTACTCTCACGTTGTTATTAAATTACCGTTTGCTTTTACCAACATCAGAAATTAGCTAGCTCTATCGAGCTCAGCCAGAGATATAAACGATTTCAGCATTCCATCAACGTCACTAATTAGCATGAACCAGAAATGTCGTGCATTAGGTAAACTAAATAATTACCATACGTAAATGTTTTGAAGATAAAATTCGTCGCAAGACACATGATGGCGGTGTTCTGCAAAGAAGAAAATTTGAAATAATCTGTTATGATTCTAAAACAAGCTGTATCGGATTCATAATTGGCTTCCTGTAGTGGCACAGAAAGGAAATAACAAGCGCAATAAGGAAAAAAATGCAAAAGAGATTTTTTCAAAATGGATCAATTTTCCTCAGGACTCATAAAATAAATTAATTTCTAGCTTTTCTCTTACGAGTAACTACGTAAAATGAAGATTGACGATATCAAGTAGTTTCTAATGGTAATAATTTACCATAAGAAGCTGCGATTTTTGCAAGCAAGCAGCCTAAGTAATGTATATAATGTAATTTAATATTTTCTCAGTCATGTAGGCTTTTTAAGGACTTTTTCTCGAAGCGAGTTAAAATGCATAACGCGAGTTTTGCAATTCTTATAATACGAAAAGGTATTTTCGAGGTTTCATTAATTAGAGCAACATTAGCAAATTGGTACCCTCAAGGATATATGTATCATTTAATTTGCACGCATAACTGATTTCGATGTTTTTTTGTTGTTTTTTTTTATTAAAAGGGTTTGTTGACGCTGTTTCTTAGACGTTTGTTGATATTTTTCCGGCAGGATTTTCATTTCTTTCACACAATTGCATTGAATTATTGATTATTTCTGTTTACTAAAATGAAAAACGCGATGAAAACAGCTTGCATGCTCTTCAACAAAATCATTTATTACGAAAGACTTTCATGCTTCTTCGCTGGGTTTGATCGAAGAATAAAATTGTACATTTGAAAAAAACCAACGCTAACCTACGTTCACCAGCAGTTCGTGTATCGTGAAAGGTATTTTATAAAAGCGTTATCGCTTTATTTTGTATTGCGTTTCTATACTAGCATCTGGGATAAGAAAAACTTCAGCTCGATTTAAACGTTTTTAATTGAAAGCAGCTGACGTGTTGCGCCACAACGTGCAGCAATCATTTTCAAAAGATGTTTCATCCAATCATTTACGCTAAAAAAATTCATTTCGTTGTACGAATTTGAAACACACTAAAAGCTAGAAAAGTTCTCAAAATCAAAACCCTGGTTAACTTGCCCTATATTTTCAAATAACTGTATATTATACTGTACAGAAAGTGTAAGCTGTGTCTTCTTTTACGATATTGTATTTTTCGCCATTGTAATTGATTCGGAATAAAAACAACCACTTTCTTGATCGGCAAATTGGAAAAACGTCTCGTTTTTCATTTCGAAGTGTAGTCTGACGCAAAGTTCGAAATTCGAATTTGTTGATTCGTTAAACTTAACTTTGTAGGTTAGTTACGTATCAGCAAACATACTTTTTTCTGATCAACAATTTTTCCTCTTCGATAAATAAATGCACTACGGTTAGTTCGAAAAAACGGCAAAAGTTTCGACAAAAGCTAGTTATGTTATTTGTACGCTGGCATTTGTTTACGGCGACAACCTCTTTTTTTCCTCGTCTGTTTAACCGTCGCGGGCAACTAGATCACGTCGAGAAAAGCAAATTTACCTAAGTAGAAACGGGCAGAAAAAGTAGAAAAGTCAATATCCATAAAAGGGAGAGAGAGAGAGGGATCGAGTCAGGCGCAAAAGCAAAAGCACATAGAAGCCAAGCCGAGCCGAGATTCGTATAATTCGTTCTGGCCAAGCCGAACCGAGACTAGGATCATTCGTCCTCGCTAATTTTAGCCATTCGCCAATTTGGCTAAAATTCAAAATAATTACTCGATGACCGGCGACAACGACCGACCGAGCTGGCTTATGTATGATTCTGCGCACGACGGGATTAAAGCTTTGAAAACCTGGCGAAAACGAGACATTGTACCCCAGGTGATTCGCGTGAAGCTGGCACCTGCCCTCGAGTCATTCTATATCGTTCGCCATCGTACGAGCGTCGCGTTCGTCCACCATACCCCCTTCGAATATAAATAATTATTTAGCCTGTTTACCTCAGCTATAACAGTCCTCGTTTCGATTTCTCGCTCCGCTTTTAACGTTTTCAGTGTCGTCGTGTCGGCGTTCAGGCGACGACGAAACGACGAGTCGGACGTTTGTGCGTCCATTCGAGCGACGGTGACATGCGAATCAGTCGCTCTCATTAATCACGATTGAACGAAACAGTCGCCAATAACTTCGGTTTCGAGTTGTGCATCGATTTACGTATTTCGCCTCGATTAAATAGTTCTATTGTCGTGGTTTTGATCTTCTAGATTTGTTAAGAACCGTTTTTTTTCGTTATAATTTTTCAAATCTTGATGCGTTCTTTGTGTCTAACCCTTCGCGCCGATTTTCGGAGACACTTTTTTCGTCGTGTCAGGGTCGTTTGGTGTTTGTGAGCCAACGCAAACATCTGAAACCGATTTCGTCCCCGTCTGTCATTACAATGCTGTCCGGTTCGGAGATATTTTCGCAATGGGAAATCTTTTTTTCCTCCGTTAGCCATTGTTTATTTATTCGGCTCTATTTGTGTTTGACATTTGAGTCATTGTTTTCAAATAAATGTCACACTATTCGCGCATTGTTTTTGATGAGTAATTTGTTTACTCTAGCGCTAGAAAATGCTCTCTTTGAAGTACTACCGAGTAACAACGCAGCTTCGTATGTTCGTCGTCGTCGTCGATTCGACGTTCGTCCGAGGTTCACCGCCGTTAAATCCTCCTCTGAACCAGGGTACTTGAGAAGGGCTTTCTTGGTCGTACGAACAAACCTGTTTATCTTTTCTAGAATACCTAGTATTCAAATATATACTAGTCGTACTCGTTTCTGAGGCTCGTTTATCGACCCTCAGCGTCGAATCGTGCCTCCGATCGACGACATTCGTTCCGTTTTCCGCAACGTTTTTGCCGCCGCGCACGCCGTGATTGAAAACACGCATAAGTTGTTTCGCGTTTTCCGTTAGTTTCTCGTGTTTTTCATCGTGTTAAATTTTAACGGCGAATAGCTAATGTAGGTTTTAAGCTTCGAATCTTCCGTCCCATACGCACATAGGAAAGCAACGTTGCGTTTATTATATTTCATTGATGCTCGTCTTATTTGTTTTTACCACAACCAACGACGTGACCTACGCTTTTTCGGTTATAATGCGGTTCGGAACGGGCAACATTTACGAAACGTCACAGGGCGAAACACACCAAACGTGACATTTTTCATGAATGGTCCGATAAATTTTGTCATCGTTCTGAAGGAAGTTCAGGTCGCAATTACGGTAATTGACACGGTTCTTTTGAGAGGAATAGACGTTGGTGACCGTATTGCCTCGTCATTTGTAACGTTTCAAAACCCATGTTCAATGTCGCTCTCTTCCGTTCAGACTTTTGTCGAGTTTTCTCAAGGTTAAATTCTAGTCTATTTCTATTCTATTCCACCACAAAAAATATCATCGTCCAACTTATGTCGCGTTTGCTTATTATTCGAGCGCAGAAATCGCTTCATTTCGACGCTTGTGTGATATGTGTTTGAAATTGATTTTGAACACAAATTTTAGAATTGGACGATAGAAAATGCAGTACACGGGTTTGCAGGTGTTTTCTTTTCTTGTACTTTTAATCGGCACCGGTTTAGTTGTCGTTTCCATTGCAACGAATTATTGGTCTTTTTACAAATATGATGCTGGTGGTCTTCTTAATAAATTTCCATGGCACGAGGGTCGAAGAGGATTGTACGAACAGTGTTACACTCCGTTTAAAAGTCAAGAGATGGGTAAGAATTACATTGATAATACAGTAGTTTGATTATATATTATAAACAGAAACAGTCGAGGTATTTTTTTTTTTGTTGCAGGTGAAGGCGCCATTAAAGTTGAAGTTAATGAAATTTGCAAAAACAGATATCAAAACTTAATAGAAAACCTTCAGGATGGTTCGTTGAAAGAAATAGATCACGAATTTGTTGGTAAATAATAAATCATAAAATTTCTTAAATTATTTTAGTACATTAAAGCAATAAAAATTTGTTTCAGCTTGGGAAGTGGCGTGCTTGGCGTTGATGTGCGGTTCTGCACTTTTGGGAATTATCATGTTGCTCTTGTCGCCGTGTTGTTGTACAAGATGCGGATGCTGTTTGGCAGTTTGGGTGCTTTTAGCAGGTACATATTATTATCGCTTTTTCTCTTATTGATTCCAATTTTGTTTCGTGCGATCAAGAAAAACTCGTCGTCATCATTAGTTTATATTTCGTGATAAATCACATCACATTCAGATTCTAGATCACATTCTTATCATCAGTGAGGACTTTATAAGACAAATTTTAAGACAAATTTTATGTTCGATTCTATTTTTATCTCCTACATTTCGAACCATGCATTGGTCACAAGGGAGAGTGCTTATGTCTGCAGTTTCGACGACAACGATCTTGCCTTATTGAAAATTTTCTAATCATAAATTTTATTATGTTCACTTCGAACGACGAATCCCCGAAGAGGACTTTATTAGAAATTATTTTGATATCATGTTTTAAGCCTTCGTTTCGTCGTTCTTAGTTCGTATAAGAAACAGAAATAGCTACACCGAAAGTGACACTACCTCCCCGTGCCAAGTTATCGACAGTGATTTTCATCTTAAATGAAATGACTGCAATTTTTACGTTTCATTTTTTCCAATGTTTCATCTCTTTTTTAAGCACTAGAAGCTTTGGGAGGAATAGCAGTTTACGTTTATTATCAACAGACCAACCAACCGACTTACTTCAGCCAGACCAGTCAATGGAATAGCACCATTTCAATCGTATCGGTAAATATAATTCGTTACTTATTTCTTTCTCAGAAAATGATTTGCGATTGTTTTTGTTTTTGGAGACAATTTTCTTCTCGTTATCTGCTGCTAACTTTGTTTTTGTTTCAGACTGGTTATGGTTATTCGTTTTGGTGCGCCGTTGCTGGATCTGCTTGCCAATTACTTGCTTCAATGTTCTTCGCCGTTTCTCGATGTCGAACGCACAGTTATTCGCACACGATTTAATAAAAACGCTTCTGAAAAGTGAATCGAAGCAAGCAAACAACGAACCACACATTTTTTCGCTATAAATAATGTCAGGGCTACAGTTTATGGCGCTGTAAATCGATACTATCGACGAATTGTCATTGATTTATGAATGATATCTGTTATCAATTTGTATTCGTTTTCTGTTGTATACTATACAAACTTTGTTTTAGATCAGTTCGCGCAGGCTTGATTTATATAAGTGTAAGAGAAACTACCTTTTTTCAAAGAAATTCATAAATTCCATTTTGACAGTCTTTTAGCATCATTTATGCCGTTTTCTATAAATTTTTGTTTGAATTTGTTTATATAAGCTGTTATTAATATTATAATAATTAATTTTCGTTAGTTTCGTATTTGAGGACAAAATATTGAAAGGCAGAGTCGTCAGCAATTTTGTCATTTGTTTTTATATTATTAATCATTATATCGCGTAATGAAATTTGTTTCTGGAAATCTCCTTTTGTAAGTTTTGGACAGTAAAAAATGAAAAAGTTTAACTTGAACTCGTACTATAGTATGTGTTGTGAAAAAAAATTTTAAGCTAAAACGAAAGAAATGCTGTTACTTCAGACAATTTCCAAATTATGGCCAATAGATACATAATTCAGTTGTAAAAAAGTTGTTTCGTTAAATAATTTGTTTAAAAACCTTAACTATTCTGGTTGTAATTGACTGCGTGTACATTTTGTATATAAAAAACATACAAGAAAGTAACAAGTTGAATTAAACAATAAATATCAAAGAAAATGTGATAAGCCAAAGATGTGTTAATAGATTATAAATATATATATATACAAGTAATTTCACAAATTTTGAAAAACTGATCGGCGTTTCTAGTTAGCTTTACGGGTGCTCTTTGATGACTTTTTGCCCTCGTTGGCTCGTTGGATGGAAGCTGAGGAACGACCTAATTGTTTTAGAATCGTGTCTTGTCCTGCGACTTTTCGTGATCGCCGTCGTTTCGTTCTTTTTACGGGAACGCTTTTAGCAGTTCTAGAAACGGACAAAACAAAATCAGATCAACGAAGACACATTGAAAATGAATTAAACGCACGTTGTTTTTCGGCTTCTTTGTCGTCGAGATTTGGACCTTGAAGCTGAACGGGATGTTGACCGCGCTGAACGGATTGCAGCCTTTTTCCCTCTCCTTGAAGTACGTTTTGCAACACGTTTCGCTGATGCTGTAGACCTAAAAGTTGAATAAAATGTATTTTGCAATTGACAAATAAAACTCAAAAAGCAACTCACTCACCTTCCTCTTCCAGACATAGTTCGGCGCGATTTGGAACGAGATTGGGATCGAGATCGTGACCGGGCGGACGCTTTTCTTTTCGATGACGAACGCTTTGCTTTTCCTCGACCTGTTCGCATTTGCTTCCTTGATACGGAACGTTTCGACTTACGGCTTCTTGAACTGCTTCTGGCACCTCTGCGACGGGTAGATAACGATTTTCGACGAGAACTCACTTTTTTACCTAAAAAAAGGTCATAAATATTTTCCTTTTTATTAATAAAGTGTAACTTTAACGTATGAAGGATAGTAGTTGTGTTGTTTGAAATGTCCTTACTTTTACCGCGTTTTGATTTCGATCCTGTTCCACGAGTAACTTCTCGAAGCATCATGACTAAATCTTCGCGCGAATACTTTGGTTTTCTCACCACTAGGCGACGAGAACGTAGACGAGGGCTTCGTGCAGCTGCACCCATCGATACTGTACGACTTGCCATTATGGTAGTCACAAACGATAAATGAGAACGAAAACGATTGCAGTAGAAATTGAAAACCGACCGTTCGGACGACGAACACTAGTAAAAATGAAACCACAATCTTTGCAAACACTTTACATTAACGCAACGAAATGTTTTTCTGTAATGAGCATTTTCTTCAATATTAGATAAAAAAAATCAATTGCGACGCAAAACATTGGTAAAGAAACAAAAGAAATCAGTGGAAACTTAGATTACTGCGTTATCTTGAGCCAATCTTTAAAAGTCCGATTCGCAGCTTCTATACGCTTTACTTTACAGTTTTTTGCTTCGCATATCCATCCGTATATTCATACTACTCAAGGTTGAGAATTGTTCTATTAGGTCATTTTCCTCATATTAAAGTTGATATTTTTATTTTTATTACTATTTCACAGAAAACTCATGAAGTTCAGAATCAAGGCAAGCAAAAAGCGATTTTGTGTTCGCCGCAAGCGAATAAACTGGACTATTTCCTTTTGAAGCGTAAATTTCTGAAACAAAATTAGATTGAATTTAATTGTATTTTAAACGTTTAATTGTATACCATCGCGGATTGGTTGCCGCCATCGTAAATCCAAGAACCAAATGCGTCCATGTTGGGAAGTGCCAACGACAACAGCGTTATTTTTATCAGATATAATGGAAAAAATATTACTGTCATATTTCTCAAAATGACTCCAAACACTGAAAATACATAATTCCGATTTACTATACAAAACGAAAGCGAAATGGATTAACGCGTGTTAGGAAGTATACCACTTGTCAGAACGTAAATCATAAAGGCGTATCATTGAATCGTATCCTGCAGCAAATACGGTATTTTCATTTCGGAATTGCACATCGCTAACACCAGCTCCACGTCTAGCAGGTAACCCGAGCCTGGATATAACTGTACATCTGAAAAAAACAAAAATATTTCGATCATAAAAATGCTGAAAGTTTTTGAAAAAGTAATTAACCTATTGTTATCAAAAATGGTGAGCGGTGCGCTATCATTTTTACAAGCTGCCGAACCGACTGCGAGCAATCTGCAAAAAATCTCACGAATCACAAAATCGCAGGCATGAACAATTTGAAAGGTATATTTTTAGCATTTGTCGAACCTTTGGGCATGTTCTTCAGCTTGCATACACCAAACTCGATCGCCGAATGAAACGTCAACGATCAGATTATGTTTACTGTGATAACAGTCAGAATAATTAGCTTCCATGTTCCAAAATTTAATATGACCATCTCTGGATCCGGAAATTACTGTATTCGAAGCGAGCGCTACGCTATGAACGTCGTCAGTGTGCGCTTGAAAACGATAATATGGTTTGGTCGAATAATTTTGTTGTTCATGCGTCGTCCAAAAACATAATTCGCCGGTCGTGGAACCAGCCACCATTTGCGGATGTTGGACAACGAATCTGCCCAATCGGGACGTATTTGAAAATATATGAGAAAGATAGTTATTATTGTTGTTCCGTTGTCTTTTATTTTTTACATCCAGTCGACGACATTCAATCACGCAGTCACGAGAAACGTACAGAATTTCTTTTTCTAAATGTAACCAAGGTATGGATCTGTTTAAAAAAAAATGCATTATATCAGCTTATTGAATTTCGATAATTAACACTTAATAGTCGGTGTTTACTTTGTTTTATAATCAACCAACCGCGATCGTTTCGGCGTTTTATTTCGCCATAATTGACAACAAACGTAATTCATTTTCCAACTATTCCTCCAAAAATCCTTCCATTGTGGATTGTAGATGTTGATCTGCTGAAATTTTTTCTTCCATAAATGATCATTATCAACAACGTTTTGAAACGTTTTATTAACCAATCTGACAACTTTCACGAGAGTTTTGCCATCAAAGTATATAAATATTTTGAGCAAAATTTCAACTGGCAAATCGCATATATTCATTATTGTAAATTAATTTAGTAAATCGAACTTGTAATATAAACATTAACCACACAGAAAACTGAGCTACTATTTAGTCATTACATTCAACATTGCGTAATAGAATGAAATGTTTTTTCTCTTTACGCGTGTCAAATTTGACGGTGCATCTTCTTACAGCGGTAAATACGGATTTAACCTTTAAAAATGATGTCTACACCCGTTAACAATCTTCTACTTTTTTTGAAATCTAATAAAATAATGAACCGTCATATTAATGACATTAAAGTATTTTGCTCATATTAAATACAGTAAAGTATTTCGGCCATATTAATGACATTAAATTACTTCTGTTGTATTAATTTATATAATAGACAATAAGGAATAACATAACGAATATACAAGGTGTTTCTAATATCTGTACAGAAACCTCTGACGGTAGTAACTCTTCAATGTAAATTTTAGCCTTTTTATTGTTATTTATGGTGAACTATCTTAAAATTTTAATCGATATCAAAAGAGTCAATACGATAATTCACTAATTGAGCATATGCATTTTGCTGTATTCGAGAGTTTTTAATTGAGATCAATGGTTATTTTTTATTTTGTTCCGGAAAACCGTATTCTAACTTCCCTGCTCCCTCGAAAATACCCCCACTCCACTGAATTTATCATTATAAATTTAGATAGACGGGGAAAAATGCCTTTTTTGGAAACACATCATTTTGATGATGATGACAATGATGAAACTTATGAAGTCTTCCTGTTTAGTTATATTGTACAATCTCATTCGTAGAGAATCTCACTTTGAAAAAACTTTAATGAATGCACGAGTACCGAGAACCAAATTACATAACAGTTACTACGTTACAAAAACAAAAAAGACACGTTTCCGTTGTGATAATAATATCAAAATTTAGAATTTTTCCATCAAAAATGTAGACTTTTTTCAAAAAAATAAAGAATGATTTTATAAAGCGCTACCAACTCCTTCAACAAAAGCACCTCTCAACGACGACCATTCAAAACGCTCGAGTAGTGAGAAATAATAATAGTAAGTAATAGATCACAAAACTAACACAAAACAATTCTCGCACAACAGTTCACAATAAATAAAATCAAAATACCGCATAAATCGCATAAATAATATTTTAGCTGATGCGATCGTTGCAAAGAATGATCGCCATGTTAGGGTTGATTGCGTAACAATGATTCATAAACGCCGAATTAAAAAATGTATTGTAGTTATAGTGAAACGGTTGTTGTTTCAAAATGTCGAAAATATTTACCACTTCGGGGCATACTGTATGAAGCGATGTTGCTGGAACAACGGGCAAAGCTAATGTTTTTATTCCGCAAAATGTTTGAACGTCAGACGTTGATTTTTCCTTGTTCCATCCTTTGATCTGAGCCGAAAAAAATTGATTCGCCACAGATGTTGATATATCAGAAACGACGACGTTTTGTTCAAAATTTTCTTGGTGGGAAGTTATATCGATTGGAGCTAAAAAAAGGTTTCATAAATATATTCGATGTGTCACGACTCGAACTTAAAAATTAATTATTCATATCTAAGAAGGCTATGGCACGCCATGGCACGACATGCAATTGGGAATGATAAAAGGACTGTTATTATCTAATTAAGAAAAAAATAACCTTGGCATTCGTTAATTCTTGGTATAAAAAATGTGTACAAATCTAAGAACTGTAAACAAGTTGTAATTGAGCAGAAAAAATTTGTACATCATTTGAAAAAAAACTTTGGGTGCCTTATAATGTTTTATTAGGGTGTCAAAAATGATTGCAAGAAAATTGAAGTCTGATAAGTGAAATATCAGAACTAAAAATTGCTATTAGACGAGCACGTAGGAAGAAGATAACTGTATTTTTATAAAGCAAATACAACATAACATCCAATGTACCGTCAAAGCATACTGTATGTCAACATTAGACGAATGTGGATGGATGGCGTATTTATAGAATCTATGTAAAAGTTTTTTTTACAAAAGTTACAGTACAACTACTAGCACAAGTATACATTTATAGCTCGTCTAGTCATTAGAGAATGATTTTGCAGTGAAAATAGCCGAAATATGTTTCACAGAGGTAACTGATGTGCGCTTTTGAGTAAGTTTCTTAATACAACTGTTAGCTCGGATTTGGGGTATCCAGTATATACGTGATTTTTGATTCTTGATCGTGATATTATGATAATCTTACTTCTTTGATTCGCTATGTTCTTTGACGCGGCGTACATGTGCGAAAAACTACCACCGAGAAAACTTGGGATTGTTTCATTCGAAAAATTCAGCTGATCCGACGAAGTGCTTGACGTTACGTCTCGTTTGTTGTAACGTTGGTTTCTTCTTAAATGAATCTGTCGGGCCATCACCGAACGTCTTTTCGAAACGAGACGACACTGAAAAGGATAAATTGAAAACTATTACCTATTCAGATTACACACAACTTAAATTTGGGCGAAAACCGAAACGTGGTTCGGAAACAGACATTACTTCGTTTGTACTCGAAGTCCGAGAGTTTCGGATTTATGACAAATTTCCATTATTTTTGTACTAACTGTGAGATTATCGTAAATGTTCAAAAACAACCCCAGGGGTTATTTTATTTCGAATGGGCCTGACCCGAAGGTTATTCACAAGGGGGGGGAGGGCATTTGTCTTTTTGAGCGGAGAGAATTGATGAATATTGCATAAAACATTTTACCAATTAATAGTGATTTTCAAAGTGAAATTAAAAAAACACATCACCAAATGATATTTGCACGAAAAACAACGTGACTTTTCGAATTTCTTCACATTTATTCAATCAACTTCATCAATATTTGATGCATCCAAAAAGTATCAGCCAAGAAAGACATTTTTTCATACCCTATAGCGGTAATTGAAATAGAGGGTTTATTTTTCAGGGGGTAGGGGGGGGGGTTATTGCATTTCGAAGGGGTCCAACCTGGGGTTATTTTCGAGGGGGATTCTTTTTGAGGGGCTATTCATGAGAAAATACGGTGTTGAGGTAACTAACACATTGCTACGGCACCCCATATAAAAAACACACCGGATCATCATCATTTTGTCAAACATCTCTGCATTACGAAACAATAGGTTGACACATTTTGTCATAGAACATCACCTGGACTAGAACGGTACGTGTCCCAGAGACAGACAACGACACGTTAAGGCATACTATAATAACTAAAAAAAATGTCGTACCTTTTGGCAAACACAGTCCTGGTAGGGACATTTACGCTTATGGCCTTTCAATGGTGGTGGTCCTGAATCCGGTAAGTGTATAGCGCATCTGGCACACTTTGGTTGTCGAATTTTGTCTTAAAAAATACTTCATTGTATGTAATCATCGCATATATAAACTTGAATTCGATTGAGCGAGCCAAAAAGATACAGTACACGAGAAAACAGTATAAATCTTATCGAATGTTGAAACTGTTCGTTTTATGAGTATCATAAATTTAAACGAGTCGAAAAACTGAAGGAACCTTCAGAAAAGAGTATCAAACGGTTGTACACCAGAAATCCTGACTTCGGGTGCCAGAAATTGGTATGCAATAAACAAAACGACGATTGTACGATTAACATACACATTGCATGCACCAGACCAGAGTACGTATGTATTAGGCAACAAATTTCAGTTCAGTGGTCGATGCTTTTCAGCAAATTGGTGGATCTTGGAAACGTAAAACATGTTCTTTTCTTGGAACCACATTCCTCAGTTATGGCCTTGCGACTACACTGTACTTATAATCGAAAAATATTCATGTAAATCATACATGTCAGTAATAATGAAGCGTACATTCGTTTTTTTGTCAAATAATTAAGCGCGCCTATCAATTAGTAATTAGATTAAGCTAAAAAAATGTTTATCACTCGTCGACTTAGTTGTTGGACTGAGCTTAGAAAGAGAGTGACATGCAATGAAGTTTGCTTTCGCGGGTTTACTTTTAGAATTCTGGAAGTTTGAGAATTCTTCGCTGTCGTCGACGTTTATCGAATTAGTTCCCTTCTCCGTGACTTTGCTTATGGCTCTGTTTAACATTTTCCTTTCTTCGACCAGCGAACAATCGTAGCAAGTGCAATCGGTGAAGATGCAGCATCGTTTGTGTCCTTTTCTCGGAACCACCCGACCGTGGTTCAGACACCTTTGACAATGGTACGTTTTATTGATACTGCCCGATAGGAGCTGATCACCATCGAAAATTGCATCCATCGTTCGAAAAATATTCCTCGACTTTACCTGTAACGATCTAAAAATCGAAACGTGTGTTTTTATGTACAGTATAACTAGCAACGTGACATCAATCGACCAAAATTAATCCGCAAATTATTAGAAGGTTTAATTACTTCTCGAATTAGTTTTGATTTACGATGTTCGCATCGATAATTATTTATTTTCCGTCTCTCCTAACTTGCTCAGTTATTGGTGCTAGACTGAGTTCGCAAAAAAACAACAACGTAATGAATTTAAAAATGCAAACGGCAGTTATTGCAGAACAATTTTGAAACACTCTTGCTCGCTATAGGCTGCTGTTATGACAACCTCTAGACAGAATAGAACACGTCATAATGTAAAAAAAAACAACGAAATATTTGTTGATAAAACTTTTTTTACGGAACACAAATATCAACACGACCATCAACCGTGAAGTGTTTTTTACCTCTTTGTAATAGCTTCCAGTTGTCTATACAGTATACACGAGCATCGTCCACCGCAAAATGATGCACCTGAATTTTTATAAAAAGACATCGAAACCACGTTTGCAGAAATGGATTCTTACATTATGTATCAGATTTTTACGCTCAAAGTATCATTTTTGTAAACGACATTGAAATAATATACATCCTGTTTCAACTAGTAGGAACGAAATTGCCCTGTCGGTTTTACTTTTTTAATATACATAGGTATATATTAAATAGCAAAAACAGATACATAAAAAAAGAATGAATTTTATAATTTACGGTAATGTTTTCCAAATATGTAATTAAAAAATTGTTCCAAATGAAACGTTCAAAGAACGTTTGTGTACGTTTCGTCGTCTACGCCTTGTTTGAAAGTTTTTACAACCCGTACCATATTTGTATCGTGCGAACAAGATGTATTGTTGGAACAATTTTTTCACGTCATATACTTCCTCGATATTGTTCGCCGTCTGAACCTTACTGTAACTATATGGTTGAAACAAAAATTTCCACGTAAATGTTTTTTATTCAAATGAAACTTTATTTAAAACATGCCATAGCAGCAGCAACGTCGAACAATAAAACGTGTCCATCTCCATTGTTCCCCCATTCGTCAATAAAGAACGATAAAAACACGATTGAGAATCAATCATAATGTCGAATCTTTGAAGCAACTATTTATTATGCATACCGTTACAATAACCCACTTTAACACAGTTTCGTTATTTTTTTACGAAAAGTTATACTGACGAAAAAATTGTTCGCAACGTAAACTTGTTTTCGAAAAATCCATGCCGCATGTTTGTCATAAAAGTTTTGCAACAGAGCAAAATACAAAATACAACATAAAAACATCTGCAAAAGTACGAATTTTTCCGGAAGGAAAAAAATGTGCAACAAAGTTGCATAAGATGGTACAAAAATCTGCAACACCGATATTCCAAAGGTGCCATTATAATATCGCCGGCGACTGTAACTACAGTAAACTAATATGTTTTGCTCGTTTTAATTTTCTACATTTTCACTTTGTTGATTTGACGTTAGCTCGACATCAAGGATTCTTTTTTTGATATATACATTGACAATAGAATTCAATGTTTTTAACAGACGCGACCCAAACTGACAGCGGTTCAACTTCATCAAAATAAAACGATCAAAAAATATCCTTAATTTAACAAAATCTAGCATTAAAAAAAACTAAAACTCCTGTCCTCGGCATGAAACAAAATGAACCTTGAAGGAACATCTCTGGAGATTTCTGAATTTTGTTTTGTTATTTTCAGAAACGTCAAAATTTTCTCCGTCAAGTTATCAGAAAACTCCTCCCCAGTTCCATGGAATTGTTTTTATAATAGAAAACAAAATAGATATATGAATACCGTAATGATACCGTAATTCAAACGTATTCATTAATCTTTAACATGAAATTACGTCTGCATGTTAGAGGTGCGATAAAACGGTGAATTATTAAAATAACCGTGGAACCAATTTGTACCAAAAAAAATGTGCCGACGTTAATAACCGATTTTTCTACCGACAATTTTCTGTTCCAGACTTTTAATCATTTTCAACCGTCCAAGGTGAAAATTAAACTGTTTCTTAATTCACAAACGTGTACACTTACCGTTAAATACAGCAATTAGGAGTAACGTCATGTGCTCTTAAAAAACTGCAATCTTTAATTAATGAATCAAAAATGAGACGTTTAATTTGAACTAAAAAAACAACCAACTATGTAGAAAATTTAGATGTAATAATACACAAAACAAAGTAACTAATTTAGCCAGACACTAGTAGCGTGCGTTCAAAATTAATTGCCTACTGTACAAAATTAAGAATTCTCTAATTGTGTTTCGTAAATTATACGTTCATAATACAAGTAGAATGATTATTCATGGTTACGTAACTCCTAAATAGAGGCCCCGTCATTTAAATTGTGGGGTAAACATGTTTGACGCATTTCCGAAATTAAGCGTACATTTAGATATCGCGACACTTTTTCATTAACAAATAATTTATTTATTGTTTGCATTTAATTGCAACTTCATTTGTTGCTACTTAATTTTAGAGTTGTGAATTATTAATTGATTCATCTGCTTTGGAATCCGGATTTTTCATGATTCTGTTTTGTTGCAGTTTTCATTATAAAATATACTAGTAACAAGAAAAATTTAATGTAATACCAGTATTTGTTGCGAAATTTGAAGTGAACACGTTCTAGAGCTTAGTTAATAAAAACAACACCCATAAATTATATAATGCGAATTAAATCACTGATTCTCAATTTCCACGCCGACCAAATCTTTTCGGACTTGCAAAACGGGTAACGGAATGATAACTTCGCCTATTGAATTGTAAATTTTCGTTAATTCGCCCTTCGATATGACTTGACGATCTTCTAAAGCTTTCAAAAGAACCACAATGTACTCATATTTGTCTTGCACTCCGTGTTTCTAAAAAAACGGACGCAATAATGAAAATTTGATTTTTAACATAATTTGCTAAACCATTTATTTACTTGGAAATAGTTCTGTAACAACGATAATTGCGTTTTGTATGCGTTTAAATCGACGGTAATTGCAAATTCGTCTTCTTTTAACACGCCAGTTTGAAAATTGGTTGGTTTTTTAAAAATGAGTTGATTTGCGGCTGTAGATACTGTTGGCAGCCTTGGTATGGTGTCTGGAACGTTATGCTTTATATTCTCCCGAGGTCTTTTTTCGAACTGCAACAAGTACACTTTGTATAAGCTACTGGAAACAAAAAAGTTCATATTCTTTTCACTTACGGGTACCAAATTCGGATCGTTTCTAACAGTTTGAGTTTTCACATTATTGTATTTTCTTCCTGGCCTCAACAGGGGTTGTCCTATTGCGTAGGCTTTAACGTTTACGGGATCGGGTTCGATGCGGTTATCGGTTGGCATAGTTGAAAATAGAGTTTGAAACTAAATGGAAATCGGACGCAAACTTCAATGGACAATTTCAAAAAGTTAAACTAGTAGAAGTTTACACCGTTAAAATTTGCTTAAACAAAAATCAGAAAATGACCAGAAAATGGCAATTTTTTCTGCTTATACAGATCGCATTGATTATTTATCTGATTCTTGCAATATTATGAAACATACATGTCGCAAAATGTCTTTCATTTTTTGCAGCAAATGACCATTAGCGGATTCATTTTTTACGTTAATCATTCATCGTATACCTCCTCGATAAAACAAATAAACTGATTGTACGTAAATGAATGATGATTAGTATTCGTGTAAGATGAACAAATAAAAAGATAAACTTAAGAGGAATAATGAGGCAGAAGTATAAAATTTAGTATTCATGAAAAGAACCTTCCTCGCCGGGTGGAAAGAAATAAAATCTCCAAATTAGAAAAAAACAATATCGTTCGAAAAGCGTGAGCGATGCTCGCCCGTTTAGGTTTGTTTTTCATTCGAGTGGAAACTTTTTGCGGATTACTTAGAAATGTTAACAAAACCAATAAAGGATAAATAGGAGGACATTTTTTTGATTGTCGTAACTGCGGACGTTCGATTAATTAAAAGGAGCACATCATCTACGCTTTCTTTATTTGAAATAACTATCATCGAAAGTAAAATTTGTCGGTGCATTTCGTTTGTACAGATAATCTTATAATATGATCTATTTCCTTATATTATTCTCTTGAAACTCCTTTGTAACTCTCTTTGTTTCAAGTTCATTTCAAAGTTTAGGTACTGTGTTTACAAATGCGTTTCCTCCCGTAGGTGGTCAAATTCGTAACAATGGCACGTTATTATTATTATTTGTTAGTCGTTTTTTCGGTTGCATTTTTATCAACCTGTTCTCATCATTCCTTAATTCAGCAGCAGCCATACAAGTTTGTTTCCTTTTTTTATCAAAACAATCTACTTACTGTAAACACCGCAAAATAACAGTCAAAAATTTACTAATTAATTTTTGACCGGATAGAACAAAATGTTGCTCAATATTCGTTACAGAACTTTTTCATCGTTGGAAGATTTGCAGCAAGAAGATACAAGAGTTCTAAACGATTGGTCGCATCAACTAAGCGCTATCAGACGTCCGAGGTACAGTATGTTAAGAGTCACTCTGCTTTCATCATCTGTTTTAGGATATTTCCAGTTGTGTTGATATATTTTTTTTTTCTTCCATGACAAACACTTAAAAAATGATTAGTGTCGAAATTTTTCGATTCATATCTAATTTTGATAATTCTTTTGTAACTTTTGAACGGTGTATTTTACAATTTTAGATTTGGAAAACGATTTTCATATTTCCCTTATAGCAACGACGATTATACTCTGTAAGTTACCTTTTAGCGTTTGTTTCTCATTGTATCGAGAAATTGACAGCACATGACAGTACACCTGTCGTAATGTAACAGTTGGAATTTTTATTATTTGTATTTTTTAATTCTACAACCACGTAAAAGAATGTTTACTTTTTATGGCGAGTAAACTTTTCCTTCTAGTGATAAAAGACAGGACGACACGTTCAATATTTTTGGCAATACACCACGGTGAGGTTACGTAGAAATTTAACAATTTTACCGTCAAAATTCGTATGAGATATTTTTTCAGTTTTGGCAAAAGTCGATTTGAGTATAACAAGCAATACTGAGCTTGGAAGAGTTGGATTGTTAAAGAAACTAGGATAATATAACAATTATGTGATGAAAGATTTTTTGTTAAAAATGCAATTAAAACCATATTTCTGATAGTAAACGTTCTACCCTTTAAAATGTCTTATATTAAGTGTGATCTTTCAATGAACTTGAACGAAATTTTATCCAATGATTTTATTCTATGATGTTGCAAAAAATGTGCTCTATATTTTACAACGCGATACGAGTTTGATGTTTGATTGGGTGCGGTTCTGCAAACAAACGCCAAACGTGAGAGCGACAAATTTGTCATTTGGTAGGACGAAAATTTGAAAAGTCTTAGCGACAAGGAATGAAAAATTATCTCCATGAAATCATATAAATTGTAAACCAGTTTTGATTTTTTTCGATTTCAAGGAGATATTAAGAATGTGTATATGTGTATATGTATTATTCGCAGAAATTTGATGATCTTTACCTCTTTGTACTCAAAAAGTTTGCTTTACTAGGTGTGTCTAGCTTGTACTGAGGCAATTTTGACGCGTACTATTTCAAATAATTCAATATTGCGTTAGGAACTGAGTTTCCTAGAGCAGATCGAAACAGAATCTGACTGACGAACATGTGGTCGGCGTTTGTCGTGCGGAGTACGTATATTTTTTTACGTTCTTCGTGTAATATATTTCAGATTCCATCGTTTCGACCACTAAAATGGTGCTCAGCGAAGATCAGGATCGTGTGGAAGCTGCAGTTATGCTGCAACCAAATTGTAACAAAAGCGAAAACGGAAAAAAGCCAAAACGTCACCATCCAAAGCCCAAAACGATATTTCCGCGGATCGTGTACGCCTGGTCTCATGCAACAGTAGGACCAGTGTTCTTTTTTTTTTTGGCCGCTTATATGCTTCAAACGTCGCTCGTTAAAACTTACGTCCAAGACGATATGAACTCCCGTTATAGTGTTAGTTCGCACCCGAATGTAACTCACGATAATTCAGATGCGTTTGCTAACGATAGTAAAATGGAACAAATACATCATCAGAACGTTCATCATCGACTCAAACGTTCCGATTTGGAACACCAAAAAACGGGAAAAAAGCAACCTGAACACGACAAAAGCGACCATTCGGTTGAACACAATTCCCAAAATCCTTGTAATGATAATGAAGCTTGCCAGAAGGAGCTGGGCTATTGGAGTCTCGTTTTGCTCATCATTTACGCTGGACCGACGTTAATTTTGGCTCCGTTATTAGGATCATGGACGGACGGACTGCACCGAGTAATTCCCATGTATATTTGCGCTCTCGGCCTGGTGCTTAGCTCGTTTTTCGTTGCCATCGCAATGTTACTCGGAAGTTCGACGGAAGTGGTCGTTTATTGTACCATGCCGTCGGGATTGACCGGCGGCGCCGTACTGTTCACAATAGCCATGTACAGTTACGAAGCTGAAAAGAAGAAGAATTTCGAAATTTTCGAATCATTTTTAACCTTGCAATGTATTTACGTTGCGTCGAAAACTCTGGTTCAACTTTTGGTGTATTTTTCCTCGACCGAAATCGCAAAAGCTGCTTTAATCTGGGGCCCATTGATGTTTTCGATAATCGCGTGTTTCGGTTTAATACATCGACGTATCAGGGACGATCGGCCGGTTCGATTTAAATTTTGCCATTTTACGTTTATTCATTTGTCCAAAGATTTTATGCACATGATTCGTGCGCGTTTGTTGGCACTTCATTTTTTGCTTTTCTTGTGCGCTTTCGTATTCTATTTCGCTTACGTCGGCGAAACATCCGAAATTATGCACATACTACTTCATAACATACCCTGGGAAATTGCCTCGTTTTCCATGTACGGCGCCGTTCAAGGTGTAACGGAAAGCGTTGGTTTGTTGTTGACGATATATTTTTGGAAGAATGTTGTCCATAAGAAGATCATCGACAAAGAACTGTTACCACATTTTTCTGTGTTCATTTTGGGTATCCTCGGTTACGTTTCAGACATGGTGACGAAACTTATTGTTTCAGTAACTCCTGAGAACTCCGCAGCAAAATATTGGGGTGAAAAATGTTTCATCATTCATTATTTTTTACGTAGTTTATTTAAAAAAAGGTATCTAAGTACCAATTGTCTATTTTAGAGCCTTTGGTTGGAATAATATCAGAACTTGCAATTGTTGTAATCCGATATTTTATGGTGTTATTAGCTGATAAAGATGACGTTGGTAAGCCAAATCAACCGGATTGTTTGTTATTTATTTTATCTAACGCACATCATTTATTATTTCAGGAAAAGTTCTCAGCTTAGTTGGCATTGCTCAAATACTGTCCACCATTCCCGGTGCAGTTTCGGCAAAAGCTATTCACGAGGCAACTAAACACTTTTGGAAAAACTTTGTTTATCTTTTTCTTGCTTTAATTCAATTCATTCCGATTGCATTTTTCTTGTAAGTTGATTAATTTTCGAACTACTATGTTCTTTGTTTTACACACTTTTATCCATTTTAAGGATTATTATGAAGTTCGCGTACTTACCCGAAATAGACTTACATCCAGAAAATGAAGGAAAGGAAGAAAAAACGGAAAAGCCTGAAAATGAAATTGAAGAAGAAACGGAAAAGCCTGAAAATGAAATTGAAGAAAATAAAGTGTAAAAATACGTGTGAATAATGAAAAGAGCGCATTGCAGAGGAAAAAGTGCTGAACATTCATCGTTTTAATTGTATTTTGGAATTTTTTTAATGTTTCGCCGATCAAAAGCAACAAACAGAAATTAAATCAAATTGTGGCATTATTAACTTATAAACTGTAGATACATGCAAAATGCTAACTAAATCCAAGTAACTAAATCCAGTTATATTTCTCTAAGGTGTCACATATTAATCATTAAAGTCAAATACGCAAGAATTCAGTCCAACAAACGACCTTTTCTGCTGCTTTGGAAAGAATAGACGACGAAGTTTCGGTAAGCAATCCAGTTCCTCATTTACCGATATTAAATAATATTGTACACTGCTATTCTTGCTGAGATACAATATCAAGCCCAACCTGTAATCGATAATTTAATACAGACTGTTATTGATAATAATCTCGAATCTGTCATCCAACATATAAATCCGGTTATCGACGTATCATTTCCAAATAATATAACCATTATGGCGCAACCACCATTTGCTATTAACCAGGCTCAAATGCAAGTATTCCTAGATGTAGGCCTATAGGCCGCTGCTCAAGCTGCCGCACAGGGAGCTCAGGCCGCTTTCCAGAATGCCCTTCAACAGCATGCCTAAGACAATCCTAATTCACCAATGTTTTCTCGCGCTGAACCACCTGTCTTCTCAGGGAAGTTCGATGCAAACTTTCAAGAATTGGCGCTACGGTTCCAACGTTTTACCAATGCGCATGGTCTAAACGAAAATCACAAATTAGCCATCTTGCCAACTTATTTACGTGGCGCCGCCCATTTGTTTTTTAATCAAAATTTAAAAGAAGAAGAAGAAAATTTAGCTGCTCCTTTGATTTTTAATCAGTGGGTTCAACGGTTCGTCGCTGAATATCCTGCAGGACGTGATGCTGCTCTGAAAGAATCTGCATTAGTACATCGTAATCAGTTAGCTACTGAAAGTGGATCGGAATTTGCAATTGAGATTAGAAAATTAAATAAGGCAGTTTATCCCATATAATCCCAGATAATCAGCAGCGTGAAATAGTGGCTAGAGGAGCTTTTATCAGAGGATTAGCCCCAAACATAAAACGATTCACCCTAGCAGGCCAGGAACCAGCCACTTTGGATGAGGCCGTTCAAAGAGCATCGCAACAGGAAATTAACGAGAAAATATGTAATTCCCAAACAGAAACGCAACCAATAGGCACAGTACAAATTAAGGATGACATGAACGACATAAAAACGGCAATAGTTTCGTTAGCTTGTCAATTTGCAAATAATGTTAAAATTAGCGATGATAAAAATAATACCGGCAATAGCCAACTGATTCCATTTAGCTCCCGTGGATCCCGGGGGCAAACTGGATTCCGAGAAACTACACATATAATAAGGGCACGCAGAGATGTTATCAATGTGGCAAATTTGGTCATCATGCCGTAGTATGTAGATCAGGAAGCAATCAGACATACAATGCATTTGTGAATAATAATAATCTGGAATTATCTGAATAAAGTGACAAAGGGCGATCTCAGCAAATCTAATTGCATCAAGCATTTGAAAAATATTCAAGAGAAAAAGACTGACAATTACTATTTTTGATAGAACTTTTGTTGCAGATAATCTTAGGATTTACATATTACAGTCATCATTTAAATCTTTAACTTTAATTTTGTAAATTTTATATTATTTTTATCTAGGTTGACTTGTCGCTCAAGTGTTGTAATGCATAGTAGTCGACATTGAAATTCTTTTCTTCTTCTTTTCTTCCTCGCCCAGAGGCAAAATATTGTCGAACATGTGAATAAGATTTTAGAGGGAGGAGTTATCGCGCCCAGAACCAGTCCATGGGCTTCACCAGTTGTTTTAGTGCAGAAGAAAGATGGAGGCGAGCGTTTTTGCGTGGGTGGACTTTCGGCGCTTAAATGCAGTGACAAAACGTGATGTCTATCCTCTCCCCACAATAGATGATACCTTGGATACATTAGGTCAATCAAAATATTTCACAGCCTTAGATCAAAAAGCCGGGTTTTGGCAAATAGCGATTGCAGAGGCAGACCGCGAGAAAATCGCATTCATCACCTACGACAGCCTGTACCAGTTTAATGTACTACCGTTCGGACTTTGTAATTCGCCATCTACTTTCCAAAGATTAATGACGACAGTTCTTCACGGTTTACAATGGAAAATTTGTCTTGTTTATCTTGATCACATACTAGTTTTTGCGCCAACCTTTGAGCAGCATACACAAAATTTACGACAAGTTTTGACTAATTAAAAGCGCAGGACTAAAATTGACTCTAAAGAAGCGTTACTTTTTGTCGACCCAGCGTAAAATTCTTAGGACGTATGTGATCGCGTTAGCCCACTGGAATTTCGGATGATCCGGCCGTAAAGGCACACCAGTTACGAAGACGCGATGTCGCCCTCCGATCTGCGTTCGTACTAGCAAATCTTGAAGCTCGCGAACATCGGCTTCGATTCTATCCAAGTTTTCGTTGGACGGATCCGATCGCAGCACGTCTACAGTAGCAGCACCAATAACCCATATGACCTCTCGGCCCCCCGTGTCCGTATCAGACGTGCTTCTTGTTGGTCAACCAGTCGATGAGCTCGCCAACCGACTTGGATTTGCGGGTAAGAAGGCTCAGTTGGGCGACATTGACGTTCCATCAAACTAGGCAAGGGATCAATTTCCAAGGCTACGGCTTTCGCCATGATTTCGGCTTTTGTAAGATTACCACCGAACTGCCGCAATTCCTTGCGCAAATCGACTTTCATCTCTTGCAGCAAAGTAACCGAACTTCATTTTCCCGAGTGGACTCAGGACCGTCCGGATACGCTGCTTTCGCCATATCCTCCAATCGAGTGCAAAAATCGTCTATGCCCGCATCAGGACCTTGGGTTTGCGACCGGATGATGTACTGCAACTTTGTGGAAGCGCCAGCAGGTTGCATATACTTTTGCCGAATGGCTTTTTTCAGCTCTGGCAAAGTGGCTTTCTGAGTATCCGTGGCAGCATTGTTATACCATGCCATCGGTTTCGAGAAGTTTTAAAACAAGTTAATGTATCCTTTTCCGGCAGACCGAAACTGTCCGCCGATTCGTAATCGCTCGCGAAGTCATGTTAAGTCGAAATTGGTATCATCTGAGAAAATTTCAAAAATTTTTTTAAGTCAGTGGTATATCACTCGGGTTTCGTTCTTAGCCGTCCTTAGTTAATAAATGTACCGATCATCGCAATTTAACAGCTTTTTATTTAACAACAAACATGTTTCACAGTATTATCCACTAAATTTAATCTAAACAACGAATAATAAGCGAAAACAATGATAACAAGTGAAGTCTCACCCTGAAACTTAATGCAAGTAGCGATGCTAATTCGAAAAACTTTGTAGCTTTATGAAAAATGGTTTTGGTTTTTCAGGAATTTCTTCCGTGGCAGGGATTTGTCGTAAAGCGCTTTAACTGGCAATTCGCGAAGATCGGAAAATGAATATTCCATCGACTTGAAACTAATATTTTGACTGGGCGGGCACCGTTTCTTGCTTGGAGTCCTGGCGGACTGGCGTCACGACCACAGAAATTTCGTTTTTGTCCTTTAGGATATTCCACATATTGCCATCTTCGATAAAATGACTGGATAAATCACTAGTGATGTTATTTTTCGACTCTAAACAAAGGGTAAAACATGATACAAACAAGCGAGTTACACAACATTTCGAAAATCTAAAATATACCTCTATTTGCTGCACCAGATTGAAATCCGCCGCCGAGGTTATACCGTTTAACTAACCGTTTTTGACATTTTAGTCGCTAAAATTTCGTCGACAACGTCTAAACACTGCGTGACGCCGCCCATTTTTCTCACGATAGACGACACGAAAACTATTTACGTCAGCGCTTTTCGAGGCATTTCTAATTGAAAGGTTGAAGCAGCAGTCGAAAATTATTGTTGTACAGAGTACGGTTGAGGGAGTTGTTGCAATGTCGAACGGATTGGAAAAGTCAAGCAATGGTGGTGATAGTGAATTGGAGAGGTTGCGAACAGAAAATGTGCAAGGAAGTACACGAAGATATCGCCGAACACTTGATGGCAGTCACTTTAAGTGTGTTGAGTATGGTGAGCGATTCAAAGATGAAAAAAAAATTTCGATCAGACGTTCCATTGTGTCAAAATAAGAAGATAAATAGCTAAACTGTAGAGGAAATTCTCTGGTCACCAAGTTGAAACTATAGGGAGAGAAATTAGAAAATCCAAGGCCGATTAAAAGGCGATTCAAGAACAATGTCCGAAGGCAAGGTCCAGCGACGATCAATGGTGAAAGGAATACATAAATACAATAGCCGAAGAATCGAAATCGTTCAGTCCAAACCTCGGAGCTTGAAAGTGATCTATTCCTGCGTTTTCATTTGTAGCTCTTTGTTTCAAATCCAAGAATAAAATTGTCGTTGACTTGCCTCGTTGCATAACGTAGTGTTGTTGGAAATAATATTAGGTACCGGAATACTGAGTGTCGTTTTTCGCCATAAAAGTCAACCCAAAAAAACGACACTCAGTATTCCGGTACCTAATACTACAAAATCAAACCAAAGTTTCGTTCAAAAATTCTTCAACTATTTGGCAGTACGCGTGCGGCAATTTCGCTTGTATGCTCTGCAAAATACCTTGATTCTGGGCATGTGCTTCGAGTTCGTTTTTTTTCGCTTCTACGTGGTAGAGACAGTTGGGCGAAGTGTTCTGTGTCTATAACCTGTTTTTCAAGTTTTTCTTTTTCAATATGAACGAAAATTTATTTTCAACCGAATGGAGATGTATGTTGGATTATCCGAAAACAACGAAAGAATGCTAAGCCTGGAAAAGCTGGTCAAAGAGTGCTGTGATCTCGTCACGATAAAGTCGATTGCAAATCCGGCTCGTCGCAAAATACGTCTAATTAATCGCTTACTGGGTAATGAAAGGAAAATCGTTTACTGGCTTAATGCAAAATTCTCGAGTCGCTTTTGGCAAGAAACGGATATTCTACGTATGGATCTCATGGAAGGGAGAACGGGAAAGCTTAAATCAGTGGTCGTGGTCGAATTCATATCATCTGATCTCGTGGATTTTATATGTGACCGAACCGACCACTTTACGAAAAAATGAAGGGTAAGATCTGGGGTTCCCGGTACTTCACGAAGGAAACTGTAAGTGCCGTGTAGGCTACTGCTATTCAAGCTAAATCCGAACATCCGGTTGTGCTCATTAATTGGCTCAAAAGTTCTTCCAACTGTCCTTTCGGGGTTCACTCGTTTTGCGTTGTCTCCGTATTGGGAAAGTTCTCCTACCCAGCCGCATAATTTGATGCGCCTATTTAATGACGCCTTCGTGTGATTAAAGTCAATAACAAATCGGTTCGAGCGCCGAACAGCGACAGCGACGGCGAGTTTACTGCGAAAAATCAAGGCAGATGAGAACGAATCGACTGCTATCGAAATCGCTACAAACGTAGTTTCGGTCATAAATCATGAAACAACTGGAAGACTAGAAAAGAATAAATCAAGAAAGAATTTACACAAAGCGATTACCCACGTGCCAGCTGGAGAGCTTCGCAAAACGGTGCCAAATTTAACAGAGCCAAATTATTCTAACTTACGTCATGTTGCGTTTGGCTTTTATAGCTTATCAAACGCCAACAGTCCTCAAACGTATTTGCTCAACAGAAGACCACTAGGATTCTCAGAAAGTCTTATTGGAGCCCGAATGGAAAAATGGCGTTATACCAGGCTTTGAGCTCCTGTTGTTCCGACCTTTCGCCGTTCTTGTTCCTGCTTTTGTGAACCTTATGTTTGTCAATTTGCATATTGTAGTGTGGTTTACAAAAATAAAATGTTTATTATTATTATTATTATATTAAAGTCAAGTTCAAGTCAAGAAAAACCATTCCGTAGATTTTTTCGTTCAGTGGGAGGTTGAGTTTCGTTTTTCTTTAAACGACCTCGAAGAAAAATGGCAATGTTTGACGTCTATAAAATCAAACTTCAATGTTACGTTTGCTACTTTACCGATCTTATCAGCGACTTTCATTGACCCTTATTTTTGGTGATTTTGCTCCGGCTTTTTTGCGTCAAATTGTGGAACATTTTCAAGCCAATGGTCATGTTGCAAACCGGCATTTTTCGCTGAAGCCAGTTTCGTGGAAGCGGAGGAAAATTCAGAGAGGAAATTCGTTGAACAACAACTTGTGTTGTGTGTAAATTTTACTGGTTTTCGTTTTGTTTTCAATCTTTACGATGCTATTTATGAATTCGTCGGTATTAAAAACAAATGTCGAACGTATTTATAGCACAATATGTTACATTTATTATTGCAAAAACTGACAACATACGATGACAAACTCCTTAACATTTAAGAAATTTAAAAAAAACTTTTCTTATTCTCCCCGCGATTTTAAAGTGGAACATAAAATCTTACGTAAGTTGTGTTGTTTGTGCAAGTCTGTTGCGTAAGGATGATTGACGATGAAACTAAACTAAGAAGCTACTACTACATAGCAGTGAATTTATCTTTTTCGTGCCGCATATTTCTCCTGTTGCGCGAAATAAGCAGTGTCTATTCGTTTCGGGTACTTAATTTTTTTGATATTATTTAATCATACCATATTTCATAATAAAAAACCTGAAAATTTTTATTGAAAACATGCCGAAAAAAGACATTAAAGAAGGACGTGAGACATCAGTTGCAATGTTGCAACATAGGAATATCCAGGAAGAAAATGATCCTCATCGGGCTTATCCGAGAAACGTATGCGGAAATATTCGTTATGCTTGGAACAATGCAACTGTTGGTCCAGTGTTTTTCTTCTTTTTAACGGCGTACATGTTGCAAACGTTTCTCGTTGAAACGTACGTTGAAGATGAACTAAAGTTGTATCACAATTATAGCTCCTGCGTCGTCGGCAGTAGTAGCACGGCGATAAAAAACATTTCAACGGAGATAAAAAACATTTCAATGATTCATCACGTCAAAATCGAGTTCGAAATTGAATCCGATGAACCAGACAAACCCGAAGATTGTCGCGCAGAATACGAAAAGGAAAACAGCTATTACGATTTGATACTGTTGATCATCTACGCAGCTCCGTCGCTAGTTTTGGCTCCAATTTTGGGATCATGGACGGACGGACTGCACAGGGTTATTCCCATGTATACGTGCGCCATCGGAATGACAATCAGCTCGTTACTAATGGCCGGCACAATATTGTCGTCGGCTTCCATCGAAGTGGTAATATTTTGCACATTACCATCGGGACTGACCGGCGGCGCCGTTTTATTCAGCTTAGCCATGTACAGTTACGAAGCTGAGAAACGTCAACATTACGAAATTTTCGAATCGTATTTAACTTTGCAATTCATCTACGTTGCCGCAAAGTCATTCGTACAGTTTTTAATTCATTATTCTTCGTCGCAACTAGCTAAAGCTTCGTTAATTTGGGCACCATTTTTGTTTTCGTTTTGCGCACTGTTCGGACTGGTTCATCGACGAATCAACGACCCGCGACCGATCAACTTTCGATTTTGCCATTTCACATTCGTTCACCTGCCGAAAGATTTCTGTCATCTGATTCGCGTTAGATTATGGGTGCTACATTTTTTGCTTTTCCTGTGCGCTTTTGTGTATTATTTCGCGTATGTCGGCGAAACAGCCGAAATTATGAGTATTTTAAAGCATAACGAACCGTGGGAAATTGCTTCGTTTACAATTTACGGCGCCGTCCAGGGTGTCACAAAAAGTGTTGGTTTGTTATTGACGCTGTTTTTGTGGAAGAGTATTATACATAAAAAGATAATCGACAAAGAATTGTTACCTCATTTCCCGGTTTTTGTTTTGGGCATACTTGGTTACGTTTCCGACATGGTGACGAAACTAGTAGTTGCTGTTACGCCAAAACCCGGGATACAGTATTGGGGTATTTCAAATGTCTTCAATACGTATTTTTATGGCATGTATTGTTATGTTGATTTGTAGAACCAGTGATTGGCGTAATATCCGAATTGGCGATAGTTGTTATTCGGTATTTTTTGGTGGTTTTGGTACAGAAAAACGATGTTGGTGAGTCATTTTAAAAATCATTGTAAATTTTTTTTTCTTAACTAAAATAAATGTTTCAGGAAAGGTGCTAAGTTTGGCGAGCATAGCTGAAATTGCATCGATCATTCCTGGTTCAATTTCAGCAAAAGCAATCCAAGCAGCAACACATGATTGGTGGCCAAATTTTGTCTATTTGTGCCTTGCTTTAATTCAGTTTGTTCCAATAGCTTTACTTTTGTAAGTGCGGTTAAACAGCCTTTGATTCCTAAACTTGATAACACACAATGTTTTCTTTTTTTTAGGATCATTACGAACTGTGCGCACTTACCAGATGTCGACATTCGTCCTGCAGAAACTGATGAGGAAACAAAAAACGTGAACGAAGAAACTGAAACTGAAGCTTGATTCACGTACAATTCTCGAAAGACATAATTTTATGGTACATTAATACAATATATTGCATAGTTTATTGTACATTTTACATAACTGCCTTTTCCGAGAAATTTTCTAGCTAATTTTAAGCTTTTCATCAAAGCATTGGGGACAATAAATGTTTTGCGTCGTTATTATAATTGTTCGCTGACGGATAGTGGTTGGCCATACTTTGACGATCAGCTTTTGCTGCGTAAGCTTTTCCAGAGTTTCTCATTACCCACGGAGATTCATTTTCTATCAACAACTGATTAGCTCTATTTTAAAAAAGACAATGCAAAAATACTTTCTTGGTTAAAGATAAGTTAAACTACAATTTAATGGTACCTTTGAGGAGAACCATTGGGTTCATTGATGACCTGAAAAGATGAGAGTCTGGGCCGACTTTGATGCGAAACAGATCTGTATAAAGACGATTTGCATATACAAATTAATGTCATTTGCCACATGGCTCGCCTCAATTCGGCGATTCGTAAAGCGTACACGAAAGGATTGGAAAACAGTTTTAAAATCGTTAGACTGAACGACGCCGCCAATAATGCGAAAAAAGAAACTGATAAAGGATCCATGGCCAACGGACAGGCCGGGCATAATAATAAATATACCAAAATGCTCGGGAGCCAGCCCAAGACAAAAGTTCCCATGAGTAAAAGCATAGTTCCGAAAAGTTTCCGACTACTTTTCGTCATTGTTCTACAAGTCGAAAGAAGTGGGTCTCTTTGCGCGTGTCTGAAGAAAAAAGTAAGTAAAAAGTTAGAACTTAGTAGTTTCAATAATATGAATCATTTTACCGCAAACTTGACACGATAGCGAAGTAAAGTCCAAACGTTACCAGCATCGGGATAAATATAATTGCGCAGATCACATTTCTAAACTCAAAACTTCGTTGAATGAACGATATATTTTCGCAATCGTTTGATTGAAATCCTTGGTCGGGTATTAATATTGCCATACAAAATAGTAAAATTGGCGGCGTCAACCAAATGACGCTCAAAACGGCCAATTTGAATCGGCGATGAAGCAATGTTTTGTGCTGCATCGGATAAACGATGCCCAAAAAGTGATTCAACGCCAATGCCAACAGATGAAAAACGGATGTTGAGAAACTGGACAACCGAAGCATTTCGATTGTTAACAAGATACAATCGTTGGGCAGAAGAAGGAAATATATATCGGCGCGATTCAATAACAGTGACAAAATAATTAATAACCCACTCCATCCGTCCGAAGCGGCCAAACTTAAACTGAGCACCAAATTCAAGGAAACTGGGCTCTTCAAACAATTTGCACTACAAAAATAGAAAACAAGATTGTTACATCAATGCCCATGAAAATAATATTTTTAGCTTCGTAATTAAGCAACCCAAACATGGTTTTTATCATTTTACTGTAATTCGTGTTTTATTTCGAATGCATGATCAATATCTTTCTAGATGATTGGCTGATATTGTTCTAATAGATATGCCATGTTTGCAGTTTAATCTTAGTCTGCGGATTTTTCTGAAAATGACTTTCAAAATAAATTACCTCACTAGGATGTAAGCGTTAAGTATAATTGATCCAAGTGAAATTCCACAGAGTATCGTTGTAATAAGATTTTGGTACTCTCTCAACGGTAAATCATCGTAGTAAGCAATTGTTTCGTTATCATTATTGTTCATATTTTCAGTTGATAACGACATGGTTGTCGAGTAAAAAACGCAACTTACAATAAATTCATTCGTTGTCCTATTCTCCCCTTTCAGTAATTTAATTAGACGTATTCCCGATTGATCCGTCCTATTTCGACGATATTATTGGTACTAAACGGGAAAAAAGTCGAAGTAAATTTTTTACAAGGCTTTTATGATGTTAAACGCAAATTGCCGCGAACATTTTACAAATATGAAAACCAATACTTCATCATGGTAACGAGGTTAAAGTCGAAGGAAGAGTGTCACAAATAAACTCTAAGAAGCATCATGAACGATTTATATTAATGTTGATAAACCTGAAACCAAATGACGCACGAAATACCCGACATCACCACATGTAATTTGAAGAAAATCATTTTTTGCCGAGAAATTCAAAAACAACTGCTCCGGCGACGAACTGAAATTTGAAACAGGAAATGTTTCTGAATGAAAGAATATAAGCTACGAGAGGAATTGTTGCAAATCTTTGAAACCTCAGAATGCCGGTAAACGCTTCATAATGAATTTTTCCTCCGTCAGCGTTACACGATACGGACACTTTTGGCGAAAAACTTTAACCTTTGACAAATTGCTCAATAAAAACCATTAGTTCCGTTGAGGATACGTGAGACTTTCTCCGACACTTAGGGGTGAGATAAACTAACACGCAAATCAGTCGTAAGTTGCTGGAATGAAATTCAGTGCAACGATTTTTCGTCGTCTATCTGCGGTTTTCTCAATTCTACATGGTAACTCATTTATAAAAAAACCTTTCACATTTTTTTAAAAGATTGTTCATTTCAATCATGATCAAACGACGTTGATAATAAAAAAGAATGTGTTTTTTTAGAAACATTCTCAGAGAGAGTATTTTCCGTGAAACTCAGAAAAGGTTTTTCAACTATTTTAACTCAGAATCTTCGAACGATTTCGGGAAGATAGTGAAACATTCCAAGTACAGAACACAAGATTGATTTCACTTTTAATGGCATTGATATCGTGCCCAAGCCTAACCGAATAAAATATTCTTGCAAGAATAAACGAGAAAAAAACCACATCACACTTAAAGTGAACAATATAAAAAAGTCCTGTGTCGTAGTCTAAAACGCCATTCTTACTGAAAAAATTATACTATGATAATAATGCTTCTCGGCAATAACCTGAACGAAAAATAAACGCGAACGTGGTCAAGGTACGGGCAGAATTTTGTTCAATTGATCAATGACTTTTTAATAAAATATAAGGTGGATTATGCATAATTATCAATGATTTTTTCAAGTACCATCAATAGAATAAGAAAGTTCATTAGGTCTCACGCTTAGTAGAAAAATTCACTTCCACATTTTCTTCTCGTTGAAGCGGCTTGTGCGTCAAAAATTTACTCGATACGACCAAATAAAATTTCACTCTCCAAAAAACGAATTGACAGAGACAAGTTGAAATATTCGAATTTATTAAAATTTTAATTCAGTTTCTCCAAAAAATATTCTCGGAGGCGTTCTTCATATTTGTATTTATAGCAAAAACCATAAAATTCGCCAAAAAGTTATCTTTTTCTTTTTTGAGGAACAAATTGAGGAACTAAAGAAACTTTTGCAAAAGTTGCAAAAAATAGAAATAATTAATTTATAGTTGATCGATCTGCACTAAAAGCTATTTGCCAACTTTTTTATGTCGCGCAATTTGTTTGCACATTTTGTCCTCGAAACAAAAAAATGTTTCAACCACTTATATGCATACGTTACGTTATGGTTTGAGTTGCTTTTTTAGATCTAATGAAAAAAATAAATCTGCTTAATTTCATGTAATTTCCCTCGAATACAACAGCTGTTTATCAACGGCATTTTTAAGGATTTATGCAATTCATTTTTTATAATTTTTGTTCAATTTTTCTGCAACACTTACGATGGACGGCGCGAATAACTAAGATACTGTATATGTATACATATAAATGTTTCATTGATCAAATGAAAAATTGCTCAAGTGAGCAAAAACTCTAAATTAATTCGCAGATAAAACGTATATAACGTCACGCTAATACCGTCGCTACATCAGTGTTATAATTTTTTGCTCTTCGAATAAGTCTATTTATTCGCCCTCTTGGTTTTTTCTCTTTTTCCTCTTTTTCCTCTGTTGCATTCAATTGATGAACTAGGTCGGGTAAATGGCCAAATTTTCCAACAATCCTGAAAGAAACAACAATTGAGTAAACAGTTAATAAAACTAAGAACAATGTTACAAGAATATACCACAACAAAAGTGAAGGTATAATGAGTAGCAAAGCCATAAAAATATAAACGAAATTCGCCCAAAAGCCTTCGCTCCAAGCAGCAACTGATTGAACCATATAAGGGCCAGGTACAACAGCCAATAGTTGAGCCCATGCCAATAAAGTAAGCGATTTTGCTACAAAATAAAACTCTGCCGCAATCGCGATTTTATTCTTTCGACAGTAATTCAATGATTACCTGCATCGTCTTTAGGAACAAGCAAAACAGCAAAAAACCTTATCACAACGACTGCTAACTCGCAAACGACTCCAATTAACGGAACTTAAAAAGAATTTCATTTTTTTACCATAACTTTTTTCTTGAAATTTACTTACTCCAAATTTGAGCCTTTGAATCCGCGGGGAAAGCGCTAACGATGGCTTTTGTCACAAAATCCAAAGCGAAAGCCAAAATTCCCAAATAGGCTAAAGATACTTTTGGCAGTAGTTTTTGATCGACGATTCTTTTATGAACCATTTTTTTGAATCCATACACCATCACGCCCATGCCCACACTTTCAGCAATGCTGCCAACTGCGCCTTGAACGGAAACTGATGAAACTTGCCACGGTTCCTTTTCAGTCACCATCGTCACAACTTCCAGCGTTTCGCCAACATAATCGAAATAATAGAAAAATGTGCATACGAACAGCAGAAATATGTGTATGAGGAGCGGACACTTGAAAAAATGAACGTAATCAATCGGTGCGATTTTCAAGAGATACTGGCAACAGTTTTTGTCGGGCAGTTGCCTTTTGTCCGTAATACGTTTAATGTTTCCGATGAGCCAAATGAAACTAACAGTAATAAATCCTAAAGGAATCCAAATGATGGCGTTTTTCGACAAAGGCACGTCCGGCGAGTAGGATACTAAAATTGTAACCAGCAGTTGGCAAATCGCTTTCGCTGAAACGTAAAGCGCGGTTAGTTCGAGAAATTTTTCGAACAATTTGTATCCCGAGTAACGATTTGTTTCGTTACTGAAAATAAGAACTGTCATTAGAATCGCGCCGCCGGTGAAATTCGGCGGACTCGAGCACCAGATAACATTTTCTATGGACATCGACTTTACGATTCCAACTGGCGTTGCAATAGCACTACCAAGCATAAACAGAACGCACAAGTAAAGTAAGTTCACGCGATTGATTCCGTCGCTGTACGATGCCACAAAGGGTGCCAAAATGAAAGCGGATATAGCGTATATCTGTACGAGATAAATGCTGTACGATTTTAACTCATTTTCGTACGATTCAAAGTCGTCTTTCTCTCCACTCGATCTTTCTTCACCCTTTTCCAGCGCTTCCACTTCTGAATCGTTCAAATTGTAATTATCCTTCAAAACTCGATCTATATAATCCGCAACCAAGGTTGTTTGCAAGGTATAAGCTACGATATAACAGAAAAAAATAGTTTCTGTAGTTCTTTTCAAAAACGTGTGTTTCCAATCGCAACATTTTCTTTCTGTCAACGACTCGGTCTCAATTTCGCTGTCTTTCGCGTTCATTGCCCAACAATAAATTTTATTATGGAATTCACGGATAAGAAAAGGTGACAATTTTAAATTGTCCTGAAATAGAAGCTAGCGATAAGGAATGTCATATGGCAAAACTGACAAACTTTGTTCTACAATTGAATCAGTTTAAATGAATCATATTATATTGACATACTAGAGATTAAAATTGACACGTGAACTTTTATTTCAAGAGTCACGATATTATTTGCAAAACGGGCGTTGTGAAAGCCAATGGAGAGGCTTCATTGAATTACAAAATTTTAACGTCATTTAAACTGGTACAGGTGGGAAAAACCATTTGAAAAATGACGAATAATTTGATTGATCCTCAACGAAAGAAAACAAACTTACATTTCCAGTTTATTTTATCATTACTGTCTGAATTTCTGATTTTGCACAAGCAAATACCAGTCGGTGTCATTTTTCATATTTGTAAAGCAATACTACCTCTGTTCAAAAATGATTGTCTCTTTTAAGCAAAATTTTTGTTCAAAAATGATTGTCTCTTTTAAGCAAAATTTTTGTTCAAAAATGATTGTCCGATTTAATTTTTTGAGGTTTATTTTTTACTTAACTAAATGCAAAGGAATTACATATTAGGATTATGTTCTAATAACTTCCGAGCAGTGTCAATGGCTTGTAAACTGCACTCCAAAGTGACTGGAAGTTGTCCCGTTCGTCTAAGCACCTCCTTTCCCATGTGCACCAATTTATAATTATTTCCGCCTCCAACTAACATTGAACTTTCCAAAGCTTTCTGTAGTGACAAGAAGATGTTCTCAATTTTTTCTACTGATTGCTCTTCCCAAGAACGTTGGACAACAGCAATAAGTTCATCGATATTCTTTGAAGAGTGTTGGTATTGGAGAGACTGAATTGAGTTGAAGTATCCCAAGTTCAGTACATTGAAATCGGGACTATTTGGAGGTTGGCACATTAAGGAGATATTCCATCCTTCCGTATGTCCGGTTTCTTGAATTATAGGATCATCAACTCTCGCGTGCGGAGTCCTGCTGAATCTTTATTTGCATAGATTTATGGTTTTTCGGTCACTTGTTTTTAATTGCAGGAATTACTTTTTTGGTTATAAGTTTCATGTAAATCTCGTGGTTTACTTCAATTGGTTTCGTTCCTATTGCTCCTTTCGGACGATTCTTGGAACTACGTTGTGCAGGTTTATATTCAACAACTGGCCAAAGACCAATCTTTCCATCAAATGTCGTTTTTCGATGAGGATCCCAATGTGGCTTAGCCAGTGCACAAAGAAACATTACTTTTGAAATAAAACGTTTGCTTTGCACATGACGATGCGGTACATCTTCAGTAGGAATTAGGTAGAAATTCATTTTGTCTTTAGACAGATAAAACCACTTTTCATCGACATGCACAGTATCGTACATTGGCTTGAACTTGTTTGTGCCTTCCACAAGCATTGACAATGCAAAGTACAGGCGTTCTTTTTTGTTTTCTGAAGTTAACGAGGGTTTTAGTGAATTTGTGTGTCGTTTCAGAACACCCCCTTTTTTTAGGTTTGCTAACGTTCCTAATGGGATTGAAGTTCGTTTTGTTATTGATCTCATTGTAGTTCTTTCACATATAGAAAGTGCCAAGATTTTGTTTCGAAGCATTTCCCAGCATAACTTCTTTCGTCCTGAGTTTCCCTTAATATTTGAGCGAACATCAGCAAATTTCATTCCTTGATTTAGACACTGGTTAGCTCTCGACCAGATGCGTGAAATTGATTTGGTAGATCTTTCAAATTCTTCGGCAACTGCCTTAATGTCACCTTTAGATAAACGCTCGCCTTTGAATCTTCATAACAGAGATTGTAAGATGGCATTTCTCTCATCATTAGTGAGGTTTTTTTTCTTAAGCCTAGTACATGATTCTTCCATTTTTTCTCAGAATTATTATTACAAACGGGGCTGCAGCAGGTAATTTTAGCAGGAAGTGAAAAAATTCAAAATTTCTTTGTTCAATAAATATATCACATGAATCTATTTATACTTATTTCTATAAATAAAGCTTAATTATATGAAGATATTCACAATAAAAACACCCGCTGTACAAGTTGTCAAAGTTTAAGGTTATGTTAAACAAAAATGTCATATGGGACAATTATTTTTGAACAGAGGTAGTATATTTGGAACTCGATCTAGTCAACCCGGAAACCCTTGCGTCAACTGCCACTAGACCCTCTCACGAACTACTAGCTGGACGTTTGCCCCTGGAAGAAGGAGCATTCCAGGGCGTACACTTGCGATCAGGTACGTCCTCCTTTGTGTAGCTCACCTCCAAGGGTGCTTGATCGTTTTTGTAAAAGCGTGACATCGTTTCATCGTTATTGTTGTCTTAACTATAGGCCCTCTTAAATAGACAGACAGACTTACAGACATTCACATAACACCAACTTCGATAATGACCGTCGACATCGACATCAACAATAACATCGACTTAGACTTCGATATCAATGTGGAAATGGATGTGGCCATTGATAAAGACATCAACATACAGAACGTCGATTTATATCAACATAGACAGCGGCATGATAATTAACTGTTCTTGAAAAAAAACCACTTGATAGTTAAATTTATATGAAAAATATTACAGTTTCCAGAGAAATTCTGTTTCTGAAAGAAAGCAAAAATGAAACTGCCGCAAACTAATAGATTGTTGATTGAAGTCTTCTTTGCTAAAAATTAAACGAAGTAGCAAGCTATTAAACAATTTGCAGCTGTCATCTTGTTGCCTGTTTCATTTTTGAACTACTTAGCTAGATAAAAAAACTGCACAAGCGATTAATATTAATTCTACAGTTTTGAAGTCAAAATATCGTTTCAAATACTTCTTTGAATTGGTTCAGTTTTTTTAGATCCATGAAAAATAATGTCGTTACCATCGTAACAATAAAGCAAAAAAGTGTTCGGAATTGCATTCAAATTTAGTCAAAAATGCTTTCAATCAAATTTTCTGCATCAATACATACATTTTTATGCTGGTTTATTTTATTGACTGTCTACATATAATTGTGGTAAATGAAATTCTAAATCGGTTGTTGTAACATCAAATGAACAACGTTCTTTTAAATTTTTTTGATATATCATGTAAACAGCACTTTATCGACCACCGCCGAGCAAGTTTATTGCGCTATCTGAAATAGATGATGGGACAGCGACACCTGCACTTCCTGCAACTCCTACAAGTGTATTGATAGCATTTGCAATTGCCGATGGGGTCGATGCATCAGCTGGAGCGGCCGCTGATTCAGGTTCAGGTGCAGGGTCTGAAGCAGGATCAGTAGCAGGATCTGCTGATTGTCCTCTCAGGGTGGCCGCTTTTTCTGAAATACAATAGCAAAATTAAATTAAAATATCAATTTTCTGCGTATTTTGTTATCATACGCAATTTTGCCACGCCAATAGCTGTTTTCGCCTGAAAGGAAGAAAAGTACACAGAAAGTCAAGCGAGTTACACGACAAAGAGACAAATACACTTACCACTGAGTTCGCAGTTTGAATCGCCGCTTTTTGGTCTAAAAAAGCAATTTCAGTGAGTATAATATCCCACAACGGATCAGTTTCCCCGACTGACCAACGAACAGCGTCCAACTGACTGACAGACCGACTGACTGACTGACCAACTGACTAACTCATGGTCAATCGGATAATGGCCAAATAGACTGAAGGTCCACACACAGGTCCAACCAACTGATGGTTAAAAAAACTGGCAGTCCTAGCACAGTCCAACTGATGGACGGTCAATCGGTTAATGGTCAAATCAATTGAAGGTCCACAGGCTACTGGGCCAACCGACAGACAGTCCAAACGACTGACGGTCCAACTAACAGACAGTCCAGCCCATTGACGGTTCAACCAACAGACGGTTCAATCGATTGACGGTCCAACCAACAGACAGTTCAACTGACTGATAGTAGAAACCAACAGACAGTCCAACCGACTGACGGTTCAACCAACAGACGGTCTAATTGACTGACGGTTAGACAAACACACAGTCCAACCCCCTGACATTTCAACTAACACAGTCCAACCGACTGACAGTTCAACCAATGGACAGTCCAACCGACTGATGGTTCAACGAACAGACGGTCAATCGACTTTAACCAACACACAGTCTAACGAACTGATGGTTCAACCCACTGATATCCAACTGACTGACGGCCCTACCGACAGGTGGTCCAACAATCTGATGGTTGGTTAACGGTCAAATTTGAACAGTTAAAACCGGAAAACGGTTAAAAAGAACCGACTGATGTTAAAACTAATTGCATATTTAATTAATTATACATGGTTTCTCTAAACTGCTTTGCTTCTAAAAGAAAAAAACAAAACAAAATACACACGCAAACATGCTAGATGAATTAAACTGTGTTTACTGCAGAACTGATTGCAGTCTTCTTCGCTAAAACGAAAAAATTGCTTTTTTACATCAGAAAATAGAAATAGCTAGAAAGAAAACTAACCATTGTTGATGGTGTCCACTGCCGTTTTGAACTAAAACATAAAATGGCTAGGTAACAAAATTTATAAATTCTTCATTCGCTTGGAATAAGCTTACATCTAGAATCGCTTTCGCTTTAGTTTCTTTGTCGACTGGAGCTCCACGGGCAGTGAAAGCCTAGTAAGCAAAAGACGTCCACTAGACATCACGAAAATTGTTCACCAATGGAGACTTACTTGCAACAAAACTGCAATGCTGCAGACGAAAACCAACTGACGCAACATTTTTCAGCGACTTCAGTCAAATCAGCAACCGGGCCGAACACTTCGATTCGATGTCGGTACTTATGTTATATAAAACTTATCATAATGTGTGTCGTGTGGAATTAAGTAAGCCTCAGCTAATTTTTATTTGGGAGAGTTGCACATAATGGTGGGAACTAGTTAGCTAAAATCAATAGTCAATGGAAATGTACAGTTCACGAACAGTGAATGCTTAAAAAATGATTGACAGGCGTCCCAATGCGGCTAAAACTAATTTCACTCAAAATGTCGGAAACAATTTGCATTTTTTATCTGGGAAATTCTCACGGTCGTTACCCGCACCAGGAAGTAAACCTAGTTTCACTTTGAATGTCATCCAGTCTGATAATTAGCCGGTTACCATTTCAACTTTGTGCACGCCAGGTCGGTTTCGGCTTGTTCACTGTTTGGTTACGATTTTCAGCACTATCCTTTATTTTTTATCGTCCAAAATTTTACAAACATTGACATCTTTACAATCTTCGTATTGTTGAGCTTGTCGAGAATTATTAACATTCAACAGAAATGGCTTCCATTTCTTGATCCAGGTCTTCAGCTGACAAGCTGTACACATGAGGATGGCAATGACGATACCGGTGGTCATCAGAATCAACGATAAAATGATCAATCTGAAATAACAAGACGTCCATCAATATTTCGTCAATTCAATTAGAGATAGTACCAAAATTACATTAAAACCCATAAATCTGAGGTTTCCATGAAATAGCTATTTGAAATCGAAACAAATTAAGTATTAGCTAGTAAGCAAGCAAAAATTTGATTTAGACAGTGATTTGTAAGTCAACTGTCCACTGTATTTATGATTCAAACTAGCTTGACACATACTCAGTTACGTCAAAAGTCAACTACGTCTCACAGAGAGCACGTACTTAAAAACATCCGTATTTTGTTTGCAAAGTCTTGAAAAGAGTTAATTTGAAGTTTGGTACGTACTTGAAGGAAAAAACCTTTGAAATGCATACATTTAAAGCACAGATTTGTTTATGGAAAACCTATCCAGATTGTATGAGTTATTGTTTTCGGATTGAAACGGTTGCCATTTGGAATAATCTGTCTTTGTGTTATTCGTCTTGTTCAAACATTTACCGCAAGCAAACAGAAACAGCGTGACAATGATTAGCATTATGAACAAGATGAGCCTGAAATATTATTGAAACGGCAATGAACAATACATTTGAGACTAATTTAATACTGGTCACTTACAATACAACGTACCAAGGCAGGATCGCCGCTATACAGCAATCTAATCCGTCGCAACATTTTGAACTTGCGTCGCAACTGAAAAAAGCTGAATGTGACTGTTAGTTGTTAATAAACTGACTAAAGGCATAAAATGCAATATGACAATGAAAAACGGTCAACCACGTTGTACATGACCAAACACGTTTAACAAGACTGAACATGTCCGAACTTGTGAAACACGTTTGAACTCGTTGAGCACGAATGAACGTGTCGAACATTCGCGAACACGCCCTAACGCATCGAATAAAACAACGTGAAATCAGATTTATATTCAACCTGAATATGATTTCTGGGACGATTTGGTTCGTTGAATTGTACGCCAATAGGAAAACATCATCCGATTTATCGATGACATATCCGCACATTTGCAAAGCCGAAAATCAAAAAATATTCTTAAATGCCATCAACATCCATCCACCGAATATGTTGTACTTGATTATCTCTTTCTTTGGATTGGTTGTAATACAGTTCGCCGAAATAATAAGTCCGATTGTATTGAGGAAAATTCAAACTTCCCTCCGAATCGTGCTTGATGTAGCGCAACTTCGGTTCGCCCTCCCATCCTACTTTTCCGCCGATGAGACCTTGACCGACGTACCGAGATACGCTACTTCCAACAATAAGGCTGTAAAAAAGTAGCTTGCTAGGCTGGAACTGGAACCGGTATTGTGACCGTTAGTGTACCTGATGCCGCCAGTTTCACAAGACACCCAACCCCCATAGTTAGTGAATTTAGATTCAACCCATGTTGGCTTTTCGCGATGAGTTTTATTTGACCTAGGTTCTTCTTCAGGCTGCTTGAGTTGATTTTCATTCACGGATACTTCCGCTGGGCGTTCGAGTTGATTTTCGATCGAGGAGTCTTCCTTTGGGTGTCCGAGTTCAGCTACGCTCGGCATTTCATTTATCTCGCTAATGATTTCTTCCTTTTCCTTTTGATACGTTAATGGTTGACTAGCGGCTGCAGTTGACCAAAACAGCGGATATATGCTAGTCAATAAAGTGTTATTCATACTTGACCCAAATATCGGATTATTACCCAGGTAAAAAGCAACAAATAATAAAGTGTCGAACTTCATATTATTATTATCGAAGCCGAAAACTAATAATGAGCCTTTCTTTTTATGGAGTCAATGAAAGTTCTATCCTGAAAATCCTCAGTGGCCAGTTACCAATGGTTTAATGATTTGTCATAGTTACGTTGAAATTGTAAATTATAATTTGTTTTAAAATTTTTTATGTATGCTAATTTCTAAAAACGCAATATATGCCATTGATGGACCATAGAAAGTCACATGATGACTATGCGACCACGGGTTTGGTCTGTGTAACTGCTGGTCAGAGCTCTGGACAGGGATTCTTTTTCTGCACGTGAATTTCTGGAAAACACCAGTTTTGGATGTCTCACCATGAAAAAAATTTGCGATTTATAACTGTTAAATTTCTGCAATGAGGAAGGATTTAATAAAAACTTCACATTCAACTCAAGCTGGATTAAAGCTAATGGCCAGGCTCAAAATAGTGAACAATATAAAAAACTAGATCTATGCATACAACAATCATTAATTAACAACAACGAATTTACAACAACCGGTCATGAAGCTTTTGAGGTAATCCAACAGGGAGATATATAAGCCGAGAATTTTTGGAACAAGCATTCAGTTTTACATTCGGTCTGACCTCTTCACTTGTTTCGACCATGGTTGCCTGTTTCACCATTGTGTCCGTCTTGGCTGTGGGCATGATTCAAGTAAGGCCCTCGGCATACATCTATTTTGTTCAGTTTCATCGAGTAGATGAGAGAATCTTCTTTAGTTGGGTGCGGGAGCGGAGACGACCCATGATCAACCACCGGCAGGCTCACATCCAACTGGCCCTCCTCCATCAGGGTCACATCCAACGGGTCTTTCACCAAAAGAAGTCGGGGCTTCTGCATTCGTCGATGGTCAAATGAAAGGAAAGGCTCCTCCACCACCACCACCACCACCACCAAAGACCGGCAAGGGTGAGGGCAAGGATAATGTAACACTGCTACAACCACAACAACAAAAGAGTTGGGAGAATGAAGGTACTATTTAAGAATGTTGATTCATAATATCTTGCAAGACGTGACACATTTCTGCAGCTGGTTACGACCATAATGGAGAATCACATGTAACTGGAGTTAGCAAGGGTCCGGAACGTTACTTCGATGGAGAAAAACACGTCGCTGGTGGTGTCCGAGCTCGTCGATCCGACAAGCCGGGTGGGTTGAGAAAATAGTTTATCTGCACTCATCTACGCTCATAATTTTCGTTTTTTAATGTCAGAGCATGGTATTGCCAAACCTGCTAAAGCTAACGGTTACAAGCCGCACGGAACCACTGCTCCTCAAGCCTAATAGGTGAAAACATGTGAATTTAAAAAGTCATCATGTGACCCTATCAATTTAGATATTCGAATTTTCTAGTAATAAATTTTTAATAAACTGTTTCGACGAATCTGAATCTATATTTTAAATATAAGAAATCGTTCGTAACGCTACAGCAGTTTCCAAACATACGATAAACTTTTTACAGAATACTGTCCGACACCTAACTATTAAAAATTTTTAATTATCCCGACGCGAACATCGTTCAAAGTTTTTCCGAAGTTACAGTTCAGTACGAAATTTTCAAAAATTACGGCTGTAAAATTTTTAATAGTTGAACTGGTGGGAGGAAAATTATATCCTAATGGTACCATTTTTGGATGTATAGACCTCAAATGTGTAATGAGAAATATTATTCGTAAAATTTTATCAACCTTTGTCACTTACACGAAACATGGTTTCCACCGTCGTTATTGTTTCGCTCATGGCTGTCGTTCTCTTTCAAGTAAGCAGTGACACTGCTAAGGTAGCCTATAAAACAAATTTGTTGTATGGCTGATGTGTTTAGCTAGCAAAATGTAATGATGAAGAAAAGGGCTTTTCCAGTCAACCGAAACATGAGGAGCATGAAGGGCATCATCATAATAGTACTGGTGGCCCGCACCCTAAATGGACAGGTAAGAAAAAAATACAGAAGAAACAAATTTCACGGTTTCAAACAGCAGATTTACAGGCCAACCATGGACTGATGCCCCTCATGAAGACGGTGGCAAGCGCAGCAGTGAAGATGGCGGTGAACACAAAGGAGGTCATAAAGGTAGTCAACGCACAACAGTCGCTTAATTTTCCTCGCTGAATTTCAATAGAAAACATTAATAAGCTAATTATATTTTATATAAATTTGAAAAATAAAAGCAGTATAATGCATATTATATCATGCAATTATTACATCAATGATGTCCAACAAGCATAAAAACACACACTCTTGAACGTCAGCTTTCAAATTTAACAAACAAAGACTGTTTGAAAAAGTCAGTTATCAACAAACAAATAAATATAAGTTTTCTTTTCATAAACACTTATCCTTTGTACGTTTATTGCAAATTGGGGTGTGAATGTGATTCTGAAGAGAATTATTATCATTTTAAAGGGGCGCCATAAACATCAGCCAGTTAAGATTTTACGACCGAAAATCATGCAAAACAAGTAAAAACTTGAAAATGAATGTAGTTTCATTTGCATTGTTAATGACAATTTATATTGAAAAGCAAATAGTTTGATTTCCTGTCCAAACAGGCGATTTAATGTGTCGACCTTGCGACCATGTTTGAATTTAAGTTTAGTGAGCGACTGATCATCATTTGATAAAATCATGGTGTATGCTACAATCATTATTTCGATCATGCTCGCCTCCTTGGTTCAGGTACATACAACGACTCACGCAAGCTAATTTATTTGTTTCTAGGCGGCAGTGTCCGATGAGAATCCAACGCCAGCTTTAGACCGTCTGTTGAACTTCGACCAAATCACAAATCTGTTCAAAGGCATCAACGGGCTGAGATTAACGCACTTAACAAACTTAACAAGTAAAACGGTAGTACATAATTTATTTGTTTACTATTTTGGAAAAAAAATCACGCTTGCAGGTTTAATGGGTGACATTTTCAAAATACCAAATGCAGCTTCTCGAAAGTAGCTTGCGTGGTGGTTAATTGAAAGTTCTTGTCGCCTGTCTTCAATAAATATTTGACATCGATTTTGAAATAAAGTCATTTGACCCAATTTTTTCTGAGCCAGCTTTTGTGTCATCTAATTCGGGCAGTAGAACATGAATATTGTTTGACGATTCACGACTCTGCAGCACACATCTGGATTTGCTTCCTCGCGAACTTCGATAGGAGTAAATCGCTTTACATTTCTTGGTGCAGTATCCTTTGCAGCTAGTGAGTAACAGCATACAATCTTTGATGCAAACTGCGAGTCATTGACAACCGAAGTGTTCGATGTGCTAAATTGAACTTTTGAAGTCTTGCATGATTGTATTTTTATACGTTTTCAAGCTTCGAACTGATACTTTACACTATCTAAAAATGTTATTATTGCGCTAATATTACTAAAATGAATTAGTGCATTGCAAACAATACGTGAGGATTATTTTCATTTTTACCTCTTTGCAGTACGCCTCCTCGCAATACGCCTTCTCGTGGTTTGCCTCTACTCGCGATACGCCTTCTCACAATTTTCATTACCAATTATGAATCCAAAAAATTCCATAAAATCTGAATACTCTTCGATCCACCGATGTTGAACTGTGTTTTTGACTGTACGCTGAGCGAATAACATTGAATGTTAATCGACATCGACTCGCTAATTTAAATTCACGTGACAAACAGGAATTCTACTATGATACACTTAGTTGAAAACAGGTATAGGACGTTTTGACCCTGCTGTTTTGACTCTGCCATTTTGACCCTGCTGTTTTGACCCCAGGGATGTTTTGACCTCAACGATGAAATGTAGAATAAAAAAAAGTTTTGAAAAGTTGAAATGTCTTTAATACAACAAATAATTAACAAATTAACAAA
>JAQGBA010000008.1:0-130927 GCA_034698125.1 Prionchulus punctatus | reverse complement strand
CTGTATGCAAAACAAAACTTCAAACCCTTCTATCTCAAAAACGTGAAAAAGACAGATACACCCCTTTTGCTGCAGACCGACGAATTGATCAGTGAAAAGTTGCTAGATTTTATAAATTTGGTTCAATTTCCAGTTGTATAGGAGTGTCACGTGAGGAATAGCACAGAAATGTCGATAAAATATGTTAAAAATCGTGTCAGATGTCGGATGTCAAATGTCTTATTGTTGAGTCGTATAACACACAAAATATTTGGATCTAACGGATAAGTGTCTAATATCCAATGATGTCGGATTGTCAAATTCGTACTGTCAAGGGTCGACTGTACAAGTGTGACGTGAGTACTTTTATACCACGCTACGAGTTCTCTGTATGAGCTCTGCTAATATTTATTCCCAATTGTTCTGTTAGTTATGTTTTTAACTACGTGAAGTGTCATCGGTTCCGGAAGACGCAATTTCGTCGCTTCTGCCAGCCCTGCACATTATCTAAAGGTCACTGATCGACACCCGCTTTTACTAGACACCATGCATTATTTTATTATATAAGCTACTGCTATATTCATTCATCTGTTACTCGGTCAGCTATGTAATCCATTGTGTTGTTGCATTGTTCCTTTCCTTTATTAAAATTACATAATCCATTTGCCTTATGGAAACCTGTCTGCAACTAACTGCTGCTCACCAGTGTCTCAACATCAGTAACCACGTGCCTTTATCAACACCCTAGTGGACGTGTTGAGTGTAAACTGCGTTTCGGCGCAGGTCGGTCGGTGCGTAATTTTGCTCCGCGCAATATCTTCGATTTTGCTATTTCGAACACAGTTTATTACGCCCTATATGGACTGGCGACCCATATATTGTTTTTATTGCCCATTGCTACAAAATTTGTAAAAAGAAAACGACTTTCGTATATTTTGGCAATGGACGACAACAGATTGGTCAACGATTTTGCGAACGTGCGAAGACTTGGAGGAGCAAGGTCGTTAATTTCGTCGATTAAACGTTATGGAGAAGCTCTTAAAGTAATAACCTTCTTACATAGCGATCTTGCATTATTTATCGTCAAATTCACGATTCATTCGACTCCGAAATAAACGATCTATGTAGAATTCTCGTATTTCAAGGCGTTTGGATGTTTGGCGATGGTACAACCCTCTATTAGGCTTCCCGTTGACCGATGCCATCGTTGGCGAATTACGATGTTCAGAAGGATGAAGTGTGTTTTGACGAAAGAATATAGATAATGTGATAAGATTTGTTGTTTATGTTGTATAATTTTTGTTTCTACACCTTCACTTATTGAAGTCGAGTAAATTATTATTATTATTATTATTATTAGTGGACGTGTTGCTACACAAGCAAGTTCTTTTTTTCTGATTGTAATTACGGATCAGAAATAGTTCTTAATTTATGACATAAATCGTTCCTATCCTCCCTTCCATGCAAGAAACAGTAACGTCAACATCTATTTACTTTTAAATTTACGGAGTTCATTGCGTATTGTTGTTCTATTACTTGAAATACAACGAAATAAAATCAGTAAAGAGGTTGTTTTCTAAAACGGCAGAAACAGCGAAAACGAGGTCCCGCAAACAAAGTGACGACAATTGGCTAATTAATTAATGAACATGGAATGGAATTTCATTTGGGTTCACATAACGTGAGGTTTACACAAACAATCAAGCTTGACAACATTTGTTAACGAATTACAGGCATTTTATGAAATTAATGCTTGATTCTTCCTAATGTTTGCACATAACCAATCAATGGACGTTAACTTTTAGTTATGGGTAATTGCAACGACACTTAGGATAATTGCAGCATGGTATAACTTCTGATTTAAATTTCCCAAGTTGCGGTTCGCCAATTATCAAATGTTTCTTGTGATGGGCAATTTTATTTTCCACCGTTTTCCACTGGGCGGCAACTTTCGACACGTCAAGTGGATATTTTTCGAAAGGATCTCGATCCAAATCGTAGACCATTGGTGGATTGTGAAACGTTACTCGTTGGTCGTTGCAGGTTCTTATAACATACATATCTGATAAGGGCATTCCATCCGGACATTGTACTTTCAACTGTTCGTCTGTGACCAGTTCGTGTGAAGCAAAGTGAAATTTCAGGTTAGAATATCGAACTGCGAATAAACTTTGGTTGCAATAAAAGAACAATAAGCGCTCTTTCAATAGTTCTTCGCTTTGTATCTCGTCTTTGCCCCAAAAGACACCAGATACGTCCAATCCATCGTACAGGACGTTCTCCGGCAACGATTTTGCTCCAGCTAATCGAAACAAAGTGGGAAACAAATCCAATGAACTTAACGGTGTTTGGGAAACCTTTCCAGCACCAATAACCCCCTGCCATCGGACAATTGCCGGTATTCGGAATCCTCCTTCGAAAGATGATTTTTTTCCACCTTTAAGTCCATTCGTTACACCTCCCATTTGACATAGTTCTTGGTGTGGGCCGTGATCAGAAAGAAAAACTACTAATGTTTTTCGATCCAATTTTTCTTCATTTAAAAAGTTTAATACTTGATCGACTGCCCAATGCATTTCGTTCAAATTATCGCCAAATAAACCTCGTTTCGATGTACCTTTGAATTGAGGACTGGCGAATAAATCGGTATGAACGTGAGGAAACGAAAAATAAAAGAAAAACGGTCGATCGACATTTTGTTCAACGAACAATTTATAATCGTCCAAAAGTTTTTGCGTTAAAGTTTCGTGGTTTATCGGTTGTTGAAAGATCTTGTCGCCTCGATACAAAAAACATTGCGACAAATCCGGACCGTCTTTCATAAATATCTATAAACGAACATTGAAATTTTAATCGAAAATTTGTATCATTATTTTATAACGTTTTCACTCCTGTTTCATCGCATTCCCAGACATTTGTGTAAGGCAAATTGTAACCGACAAAATCAAAACCGTGTTTGGATGGTAAATGTGCGCCGTCGGAATAATTTTCAGCGTTAATACCTTTAAGGAATCAAAGAGTAATGCTAAAAAATTGTGATTTATATTTGTTTGTTTCACCTAAATGCCATTTTCCAGTCATTCCCGTCACGTAACCTAATGATTTCAATGCTTCAGGTAATGTAAGTTCGTCTTTCGGTAATCCGCCAGAATCCTTAGTTAGGAACACTCTTCTACCGCCCGTGACACCCGATCTTATTGGCAATCTGCCTAAATATGAAACGTAATCAAACTACAGTGCGTGCTAATAACATTTCACAAGAATAATTCATGCCTGTCAACAAACCAGCACGACTCGGAGAGCACATTGAATCTGCACTGTAAAACGATGTAAACCGCATTCCTTCGGCTGCCATGCGGTCGATGCCGCCATATTCTTGATTCGGATGACCGTAACAAGATAAATCACCGAATCCCAAATCGTCCGCCAGTAAAATAATTATGTTCGGTTTCTCGGCAACTGCTGGACAATTGTCATCCATACAATAGTCAAAATCCGACGATGCTCTCGTAGCACAAAACGCTGCAGCTATTGACAAACATAGATTCGCACGCGAACATATTTTGGTCATTTTTAACTGGAAACGATGCAAGCAAATGTGACAATTAATACAAAAAGTGAAACACAAATATATAATAATTATAATCTCGAACACCAATCGCTGTAATCTCGAACAACCAGCAGAGCTATTCACGCTCAAATTTGATCATTATCTCTTTTGTTTACTTAATGCAACATTTACTTTTATTATTATGAAAAACTTTTTTTGCGAATAAACTGTTCGACACAAGAAATTAAAACAAGACCAATAAATACAAATATTTATCGTAAACAAAATCAAAATGTAACCGAGTAGAAAATGCTTCGCTTTAAAAGTGAAAACTATAAATTATCTGTTTTCAATTCAGTATTCGTATCTTTAACTTGATTGCACTTTGTTATGTCGCTTCCATCCGCTTTTGATTTCGAAACATTCCGATTTGTAAATCCATCTTGATTATGTCGAGCATTAGTGGGATTGTTTTTTCGTGCACAATGATGTCCACCTCGACCATAATAATGTCCACCTCCATCGTACTGACGACCTCCTCCTCTTCCACGAAAGTTATGATAAAATCCTCCTTTCAAGTTTTGCTTCGGTTTATCGTAATGTTGTTTTACATTTGATTCTTGTTTGACAGATTGCCGTTCATTGTTTTGACCGTTGCATGCTGGTGTGTCAACGGACTCGACAACGTTACAGTCTGTCGAAGACGACGCAATCGGAAGAGGCACCCTCTGAAAATAAAATAAAATCAAAATCGTTTCTAATGTTAACTTTTCTTCTAAACGTACAGTATCTTCAGTGACCAGTAAACGTCTCTGTTCTTCGTCAATATCGATCAAGCCGCCTTGTTGTTTTTGTTTCTCGTACAAATCTTGATAATTTTTCTCGATCGGATTCGATAATTCGGACCAGTCGAACATTTCGGAATCCGACTGTAGTTTAGGCAAATCGGCAGCGAGAAGTGAAGGCAAATCGTAATCAATGGAGCACCGACATAATGGACAACCGACTTCCTTCAAAATTCCATAAGACTTGGTTTGTGAACAATTTTCAGTTTTTAAGGGCAAATAAGGAAACCACTAACATTTGTCACTTCATTCCTCAATAGAGGTGGCAAAGATGCTCGTTCTTTGTTTTTTTCATCCAAAACATGTTCCACGTAGCGACCCAAGCAAGCGGCGTGAAAGTGATGATTACACTGTTTCGTGACGACGATATTATCTTCCGAATCAAATCCATTTAAACATATTGAACAGGGTAGTTTCGGTACATCGTTAGAGGAGAGAAAGTCTTGTGCCAGCTACAAAAAATACAGTGTCGGCCATAAATTAGCGTGTTCTAACTATATTCACGAATACTGTGTACCTGTATAACGTCGAAAAGGACAGGTTGACCTTTATTTTGATGCAAAAATGTGACGATTTGAGAATTCAAAATATTCAATTCTTCATCCACCAAACCTCGAGGATTTCTTATTTTGACATCAACTGACAAAGTCGGATACTAGTAATGAATTACAATGGGCATTCCTGAACTATTACTGGCTAATTATTGAACTATGGCTTAGAGCTATTGAGTGTAAATATAGCTTCAAGAAAACATTATTATATCTGGTCGAACGAGGAAAACGTTTATCTATGCCTAAGTGAATTAATTAAAGCTCTCGAATCGATTTCGCATTGGATACAAGTCGATTATATCAATTTTTACTTCGAGTGGAATATTGATTTCCAACTGCAACGAGCGGTACTGTTTAGAAACACTGTCGTCGTCAACGGGTGGTTTAACGGTGAACAATAACGAACGACAAAAGCTAAGAAAAATAAGACAAAAACAGTTTCAATTTGAAAATCAATCAACTTTCATGAAAATCCCACTGTTCATTTGTTGCCAATTCTTCGATTTCGTCAAGATAAATTGATTTCAAAATTTCTAATTCATCTCCCGCAGATGAAATCGAAGTTTGTCGACTGCATGCCATTGTAGACGAATAATATTCGTCGAGATAAAATAAAGTTTTTGGCCAAATTTTACACAAGAAAACAGAAAATTATTTTGGTAACTACTAATACGCACCGAAAGTGTATGAAACGAATTGAAACAATTTCGCTATTGGGCAGAAAACTAATCTGCACAACGATTCGCCACGAAAATTGCTGACTATCCCCCTGTTAGCGGACGTTCAGGCAACCAAACGTTGCTTTCGCGCTCGACAGTTTTCTGCCGAAAAATGTGAGTTTCACGCGCACGTCCGCAACATTTTCCTTTTTTCAGTTCTCAGTTTAGTTCAGCTCAATTCAGACAGTTCAAAGTTGTTTTTCATTAGAAATTACTTTCACGTGTCTTTTTCCATCAAGACGATCCGAAAGTTTGTTTCATAGCTATTATGAACTGCACTCGCAAGTTAAACGAAAATTTACAAAAATTTCACAATTGGACACAAATTGAAACTGATTTCATAGATATTTTCACCTCAACAGTTGCGCAGCCATTCTGCATTTCAGCAACAAGTTAAACGAGAATTCAATAAGGTAAACGAGACATTTCGCATTTCGATGACAAATGACAAAAGAAATAAGAGCTGAAACTAATTTCAAAGCTATTTTTGCAGTTTAACAGCAACTGATACATAACTGAAAGCCATTTTGCCAAAATGCGCACCTTTTTTGCTCTGCACTGAACCCTGTTACCTATTACGATGGACTGTATTCTATATCTTATGCCATAGACTAATCCCGGGGCCCAAGCCAGCGACCGGCCTCTCGCCCATGGCGAAAATCTTCCGATAGTTTGCATTATTTCCGCTTCTATGGGCGAGCCAACGACCGAATTTTTGTCCATTTCGCTGTAGTTTGTACTGCGCGTCGGCCCTGGGCTTCCCATTGAAGGACCATTCTTATTTTTTCGTAATGGTTCACTTTGGTGCGTTTTATACTTCTGTAACGATTTGCGCAAACTACAGTAGCTAAAACCGTTTATTGGACTGAATTGAGTATGATTTAGGTTTCAAAATCGTTTACGAATCGAATAGCTACTTGTTCAAAATCATATTATAAACTATTCAAAATGAGACGAAAATTGCTCTTACAATTTGTGTTTCACGTGTTTCTTGTTCATTTTTATGCTGTTTGCTGTGTTATTTCCTCTAATAGGATCTTGCGAATATCGAAAATGATTTCCAATCCATATTTCTGCTGCAAGGCAATGCAAAACACTACATTTATCCAGCTCATTCGCACTTGCATATCTTACCTTTCCTTGATTTACTCTAACCAAGTTTATCATTTATTTGATAACATTTCTGCACACAATACTGTTAACTTTATTATTCGTTACCGATGAGGAAAATTGTTCTCATAATGGAAGATTGATTGACCAAAAGACAAAACAATGAGCAATCAATATTGTTAAGCCAAAAGTTACCTATAAAATCTTTTCTCGCTTCAAAAATGTCTTCATCCCAATTCTGATCATGAACAAACAACGCGACATAAAAAAATTATTAATATAATGTGTCTTTTTCTAATCAACATGTTGACAAAAAAAAAACACAATGGACGCAATTACGGAAAAAAACGCCGACCTCTTCCGGAAAAAAAATTGCTGCAAAAACCATTTCGTGAATAACAGAGTAACAGAAGATTCAGAAAAACAACCAAAAAGAACACTAACCGCTAAAAAATAAATCAATTAAAGCAGAAGCGACGAAAATTTTGTTTTGCAAAAAAAGAAACAGTCTAATTAAGGTAGAACATTTTTTAAGTAAACATTTCGAGGCCTCAAACTTTCAAAGCGAGGAACGCAAGGAACGCTTCGTAGCGAATTCAAACGGAAAATAATACGAAACGTACAAAATTGTATAAAAACCTCAACAAAATATCGTAAACATTAAAAGAAGCAAGAAACGAAGAAATCAAAACCCAAATCAAGTTGTTTGAAAGAAAAAAAAACCAAAGAAGAGGCGCGATGTTGGTCCGAAGGCGAAACTTGAACTTTTTTGTAAATTTGCATTGAATGAAAAAACAGCTGCTAAACGAATTCACTGCATATCAATCAAAGCGGAAGAAACATTTGGAGACCTAAAAAAACTAATTTTCGTTAATATATGAGAAACAGAAATGGTTCATTCGTGTAACTTATTTAAAACACGAAATTGGAGCGTTTCAGGAAATCAGATCACTCGATACGTACCGTGGCCCCGTTGGCGTCGTGTCCATGACCTCGTATTCATCAAACACTGTTTGAATCTGCCGAGGTTGACAATTATCGAATCTACCAAGTAAATTATTATCATTGATTTCTGACGAATACGTTTGCGTTGATTTTCTCGGCGACCTGGCTTTTACAAGAGTTGGTTTGTTCGCCTGATCAAGAAGCACCGAAGGAGCCACGTACGTAAAACCCTAAAGGAAAACACGTAAATCAAAAATTTACACCGTATGAATGAAAAAAATGATCGCGTTCTACTTCAAAGACTAGATTAGCACTTCTAGACAATGAATAATCGCACGGACTATCGACCGGGGTCATTTTGGTAAACTTTGTATCGAATAGGCTCGCGTCCTCGTCAGAAATCTAATGGTGACAAGAATTGAGTAACTTGACATACAGAAATTTGCCCCATCTTTTACTATATCAGGCTTAAAAGGCGGTTCGACGTGTCGCAAAAGCACTTCAGACCAATCCAAATTACGAAAAAACAGATGACTTTTAATAGCTTCGGAGTCATCTTGACCGGCGCCTAATCTACTCTGTACATGACGCTTGAGCAACTAAAAAAACAAACTTACAAATGTTTAAAATACTACTGAATGTAAAAAGTTTCTATAACCTTTTTAATAAGGTCACGAGCTTCTGCGCTAAGATACGGAGGTAAAGTTAATCGTCCCTTTAAAATTTTGTCGATGGTCTTTTTTCGATTTTCAGCTGTGAATGGAGGCTAAAAATGAAACGAATTAAGAATGTACACCTTTCGTAGGATGAAATAGCCTCGAAACTTACTCCTCCGGTCAACATATCGTACATTAAGGCACCTAAACTCCACCAATCGACGGCTTTACCATGTCCTGTTCGCATCAAAATTTCAGGCGCCATATATTCGATTGTACCGCAAAACGTATGCGTCATTGCATCGCCTTCGATCGATTCTTTGCACAGACCAAAGTCTGTTAATTTCACATGACCTCAAAAAATAAACAAAAAAGTTCTATTGACTTGGAACTAAAGGCAATAAATTTTAAACCGAAAATTCCGTTGTCATTATGACTTATCTATGTTTTAATTTTAAACTTTTTTCACACCTGTCGAATCTAACAAAATATTCTCTGGCTTTAAATCTCTATAAATAATTCCTTCTTTGTGCAAATGTTCCAAAGCGCATATGATTTCCGACAAATAAAAACTAGAATAAAGAAAATTCACGAAAGTGAAATGTAATAACAATCTGGCGGTAACGATTCCTTTAACTACCGAGTAATTTCGAAATACAAGAAAGAAAAAGTAAATTTAAAGGAGAGAAATAAAAAAATACCAAGCAGTATCTTCCATAAAAATTCCCTCTCGCTCTAAATGCATAAAAAGTTCCCCGCCGCTTAAATATTCCAGAATTAGATATAACTTTCCACCGGTTTGAAAGGCATACATTAAATCGACTATAAACGGGCTCTAAAAGGACAAAAAATAGAAACGTCAATTTTCTGAAGATTTCGAAGCGATTTTTCGTGTCGAACTTTAACGGCTTCTAAAATGTTTCGCTCGGCTTTTGTATGAGCAGTGTCTTTCTGATTTCGAACGACGGTAGCTTTTTTCAATACTTTCATTGCGAAAATTTTTTGCGAATCTTTGCCGCTAACTTTTCTAACTTGAAATACTTTTCCGTAACCGCCTTTTCCCAAAACTTTCAATAATTCGAAATCTTGCGGGCCGATTTTACAATCGGGCGGATTAACGTTTTGCTCGGAAAGCGTAAAAATTTCAACGTGAGGTCCTTGGCTTAAAAGAAACACGGCCGATGAAATTTTGGTTTAATTTGACGAAATTGCAGTCTAGATGTAAAACGCGTTACTTACACGTAAGAAGAACTAGGCGGCGGAGCCGAAATGACTCCCTAAACAATAAAAAATACCGTTTCAAGTTACGTAAACGAATTTTAAACAAATTCAAATTTTTTACGTCGGCGACGTCGATATATTCGTCGTCGGAAATTTGATTATCTTGATCTTGTTGATCGGCAATTTCTATGTCGAAAACACCTGCCATCTCGTTGTCGAATGCAAATCGTCTTCAAATTCCTATGATTAACTGAAATTCATCCGATGATTAACGAAATTGACTCAATCGAAACGAAAACGTGCCGAAAATCGAACAAATTTCGCAACGCACGGGAAATTTTCGTGCAAGTAACTGTAACAAATTAGTTTGCATTGATGTCAAGTTAGCAAACGTGCAAATTGTACCTAGTCATCAGGTGCGGAATTTCAAAAATTTACTTTCACGATAATTTTTTGAAATGTCTTTTGTAAATTGATACGGAAGACGACGCTCTTTGAAATATTTTTTTTATTTTTAAAAAATATACTGGCGCAGTTTTTCTTCATACATACAAAACCGAAACAACATATTTTTTATATGGTTAAACATTGAACAACTTTTGGCATCGAACGAAATAATAAAAAAGCGAAACAAAAACGAACAAATTCTTTTCTGTTTCGTTTTATCAAAAATTTGATTCGTGTTTTCGTCGAGAAATCGGTGCATGAAAAATGTACACGAAAAACGAACTACATAATAAACAAAAAAAAGGAAAATGTAACGAAATCTTTCTTACAAACTAACAACGTTTTCGGTCTTCGTTGTTATCGAGAAAACAACATTTTCAAGCGAATTTTCACTGCACAACGTAAATATTTTTCCATTGCACGGAAACAAAAATGAAGTAACAAAATAAAAATGTTTGCAAAACAATGAGCCGAAATAATTGTACAGTTAAAAAAAAACGTTCATAAAGAGCATTCAGAATGTTAAAATACGCTATAGCCTTTAATTTATTTGTACCCTCGAAATATTAATCAAAAACGAAAACGAATGCCATTCTATCGTTTTGCATCACAAATTCTTTAACGAACGAAAAAATTATATTACTTAATGAATAAAATAGTATAATTTTAACGAAATACAAACGAACTAAAACTTCGCATTATTTTCTATTAGAAATGAACCTAAAACGAACATAAAATTGAAAAAAAAAGATTTTTGTTATATGTGGACGATTTTCTCAGCAAACTGAAAATTTTAAGCAAAAACGAAAAGATATAAATAAAAATTGTAATTAAATGGTATAAAATAAAAATTTGTTCGTTTTAAAAGTATTCGAAAAATATTTTTAAACTTAGGAAGCAAACCAAACGAGAGACAAGTCCTATATAAGCACAACTCAAGAGAAAGATTAACAGTTTCTTAGCTTTCTGAGCGATAACAAAACAAAACTCAGACGCTATCATGAAAAACAACGAGGGAACGTATCTTTTCGTTGAACATTAAGCAAAAACTCCTCCATGAATCGATGCACCAAAGAAAATCGCAAGCCCTCGTTCGAAAATTTTCGTCCAATAATTGTTGGCCATAAAACTTTATTCGTTCCAAAAAAGTAAGTTAATCGAGTTCCGGTGTCCAAAATGCCTGCAAAAAACAATAAATCATTGCGTGTATATATTTTTTTTATCGTTGAACAAGTTGCGTTCGAAACAAAGATTAATCAGAAACGAAAACATAAAATTTCGATAAAAATTAATCAAAAACAAAGGCATAAATTGCGATTGTATAGACTAAAATTTATGAAAGACAAAATTACACCTTAAAAGCAAATTACTCTTTCTTTTTTGTCGCTTTTTGTCTTCATTCGAGACAGATGTTATCTGCAAATATGTCATTACGGATTGTTATTATTATTATTGCATAAAATTGTCGAAGATTAATTTTTCCCATCAACGTTTATTATTCCTATGAAATTGCAAAAAACTAAGAAACAAGTTTTAATTTGCAAGTTGAAGCAGTTATTTCTCTTCGAAAGGTTGCGAAGAGAAACAGCCTTAACTGACAACATGGAAACAACAAAAAACCTAATTAATTTAATGCGCTTCTAATTAATAATCTTTGAAAACTTATAAACACGGAAAGATAAAAATTCGAACGCGAAATAGCTATAATTTTTATTCAAAGGGCGCATTTCGGAAATCTCGAAGCAAATTTATCAAAGTCAACATTACAAAAGAAAGCAAAGAAAAAAAGGGAGACTGCATCGTTAATTAAAAGGAAGGAATCGTTATTTTCAAAGGGTACTTTCAGAATCAAATGACAAGTAAACAATTATATTTCTGATATTTCCAAAGAAATATTTTACGGGCATACTGTAGACATGTTCAGTTTTATTGATATTCTAATAAATCAAACGAAATATGAAAGATATACATTTTAATAAGCTTATGCATAATTTTTATGGTGCATTTTTTGTTTAATGCTCTGTTTCCAAAATCGACATGAAAGAGATAATTTTAGTAACGAAACTTGTCGTTGCCACTTATCGATACGAAAAAACACACTTTTACTATACATTTTTGGTCGATGTCGACACAAATTTTAATGAGTACATTTCTATAATAATAATGTGTGCCATTCGAAACGACGAACGATGCCGCAAATTTCAACCAAAGCCGGACGTAAAAATGCAGTTCAGTTCACTGTGTATACAGTACCATGTGTACTGTAGTACTTGTTGCTCTGCTCTGTAAAATCTAAGGCAACATTTAGCCTAGTTATTGGGTTCGAAAAGATCTGCCTGGTTTTGCAAACGTTAAAAAATGCATTCGAATAAAAATACACGTGTTCGACGTGAAAGCAATACGAAAAAAATTAAGCATTTTTATGAAACTAAAGTTACACAGCGAGGGTCAAAAACAATTGCAACAGGTTAAATAACAATAAACCATAAACGACTAAAAACTGTTATTTCGACGCGAAGAAATATCGTTCTGTTTATGTTTTACAATTCAATAACCGGTTGATTAACTGATATAAAAAATCGTAAATTTCGGACACATTTTATTATCTACTTTCTATAATTGGACAAACAATCCCCTGTCTAGTTTTAAGGTTATTTATTTATCAATCGGAGTGTTTTTATTATCGAAAAAGAAAATTAGTATATTTGCCCTTGAATATGAAAAGAAATAGTAGTGACTAAAGAAAAGTGAAAGAAAAAAACACAAATGTAAAACATTGTCGGCTCTTGCGCACTTGCATGTTATTTTTCCCTTTTTTCAGTCATTGATTTATTGAAAAGGGTTAATATTCTCGTCCGTATCATTCATTTTCGAAAAATTGTCCTTTATAGTAAAAACTTGTAACTCGTGTATTGATTCGAGTTCGAATAATGCTAAAATCATTGCATAACCGACTTTGTGTGCACACAATGAAAAAACCAACTCACAACAAGTTCCACAAAGTTAACAAATGAAAAATATGGAACCAAACTCACTACTACCAAAAGCAAAAATAAAAAAACCTACGCAACGAAATTCGATTTTGATAAATGGCGCCGGTATACGAACAAATCTATTAAATAAAAACTTTTTAAGTCGTTCTTCAATTATTAAGTTTCTAGTTTCCTTTCCTATTGAGGAGAGGGTGGACTCATGCTGCTCATCTATCAAAAAATGTCTCAATTTAAATTTATATTGCATACAAATAGTCGTCACTCCGTGATAATAATGTATTATCGACTTGAATGGAAAAGGATCCAAAAACTGAACCAGCTTTGCTTTACGGTTTTTGCTGTTATGTATAAAAGCCAGATTTGAGACTGTTGTTTGTACAAAACGTAAATGCATACACATCTTTTACTCAAAATTCCAAACAGCAAGCAGAAATTACACGAAGAAATGTTTCCCCCCTGTTCAGAAAAATATATTTTTCTAAAATCGAAGAAATATGTTTTCAAGGGGCTCGCGTTTTTTTGCCAGGGCGTAATACACTCGAGAATTTAGTTGTCAATTTTGGTTTGATTCATTTGATAGTAACAACGGGAACAGCTAGCCGAACGCCGCTAGATACAAATAAAACTTGATGGAAACGAATGACACATTTTAATTGGGTAGAGCTCGGTGAAAATAAGAGTAATGGAAACAGGCAAAGAAAAGAATACACAACACACACACACACTCTGAACAACTACTCTAATAAATCACATACCGTCGTCATTTGCAAAACTTCATTAAAACGATAAATTTTATGTGCAATACGAATCAACAGCAGAAAATACTTATAATTTTTCCCCTAACCCATTGGTGTATTCATCGAATAAAAATGTAATTCTGAGAAACAAGTTTCGAGTTAAAAATTTTTCTTCCTCAACCAGCTCACAATTTCGGATGTAAAATGTGTTTAATAAAACGGCCGTGTTTGTGTTTGTTCGTTGTTGTGTTTTCAGTTTTTTTATCTGTTGTCTCGCCGCGCGTTTTCTTCAATACATTCACCTTTTAGAAAAGAAGAAGAAATGTGAATACAAACAGCGGAGAACAATTCGGGCCAGAAACTTTTGCATACGTTCCATTAGTTCGACGGGAAGAATCAAGGTTAACAACGTTGTCCCCGATAGAAAAATTGTCTACGACTGACAGCACTTTTCAAGTCAACCAAGTACATTTTGGCATTCCATATAATGCACACAAGCAACAAACACAAATCACACGTTTCACCGTCTACAAATAACCTCGAAATTTAAATAAATATAATGCACGATGACTTGAATCCAATGCAAGGGAATAAATAACTGTAACTTCGTCGTTACTTTGTTTTATGTGATATGCAAATGTGCCGTTTCACTCGTCGACAGGCTAAATTTGCCGAGTTTTGTCAACAAATGTGCGTAAAATAAGCGAAAATTTCGTTCATTTTTGTTCAAAATTTTTCAATGAACGAATCGGAACAAAAAAAGTTCTAAACACAAACCAATACTGGAGCATTTGCGCGCCGCTGAAGTTCGCACGTAAAAAACATTTTTCAAAGTTTGCAAACAAGTTCCTTGAATTTGTTCTACTTTGTCTGCGGTACTGAATAGTTACGGGTTTTCATTTGAGACGAAACAAAACTACAAACACGCGCACAAACAAAAAAAGAAGTAGAACCAAAACTCGCACCGACTGTTCACCTAAATTTTCTAACATCGGACAAGTATTCATACAGACATGGTCCCTCAAGGTGAAAAATGAAACACGTAGGACAAAAATGAATGAATAAGAAAGAAAATAAAACAATCCTCAGAAATATAATTTAATATTTATTTTGTTGCCAACGTCGAGCAGAATAAACAATTGAAACTTGTGCGAAAAAACTAATCGTGATGGTAAAAATCATGAAGACCTAAAAATAGATTATACAAATTCGAACCATGTTTTTTAATAGTTTTATGAAAGAAAAAGAAAAAACGCCTTTTAACTAAAATGTCAATGAAATGAGAGATTTCGAAGCTAGTTACTGAATGTGCCGTTAACGACAATGAACGAAACCGACCACAGCCTTTTGTTGACTGAAACGTCAATTAAAAGATTTTAAAACAACCTAACAAAAACGAAAAAATTGAGAAACAAAAGATAACTATAACAATTAAGTCGAGAGTAGTAGTCGAGAAAGCGAAAAATGATTTGCTGGATCGAAACTGGAATTATCTGTTTGTTTGTTTGTAAAAGTAATGTTTCCGCATAACCGTGGATGAGGAGAGGAAGAAATGGTTCATGGTATAAAAATATTCGCCCTTTCAGATAAATAAAACTGAACGTTCTGTCGATAGTCAGTCGTTTCAATCAAAACGAAAGCCATGTCCAACAACATTTGGTTTTGTTACGCGACAATTTTTAAAGACAAACTGAGGTGAAAACGAGTTTATTTAACCTTTTTCCTACTGCATATGCGTTTTCTTCCTCAATTTTTGACAAAAACCGCGAACCATGCGCCATGCACCGTCGACACGCGAGTCGACAAAGCGGTAATATTTTACTGTCGTACGAGGTACACATGGAACAGAAACAGGGTCGATTTTCGACTCGTACGAGACGCGATTGATGTGTTGACCGACTGTTTGCACGGTTGGTTGTTGGTGCGTAGACGCAGTCTCGTGTCTCGCCGATTTACAAAACACATCGAGGACGAACGACGAGCTTCGATCTTCGTCGCCGTCGCCTGCGGAACGCATGGAGGACTCGACACCGTCGCAGTTGTTGTACATGAAAATAAACAGAAAAAAAAACACTTCCGCAAATTGCGCCGATTAATTGGTTGTTAGATTAATTTGTTGCTCGAATATTTATGTAAGGGATTTGCACTTGAAATCGACACCAACGTAACGGGAAACACAAACATACTTGCACCATCATCATGGAGATATTACTCAGCTTCAAAAAGTAGGCGTCGACTAACTTCGCCTCCTTCGCAATATCGTAAAACTTGTCGAAAAGCATTCTCATTTGGCAAAGCTACATTTTCTTTCTTCATTCAATCGGCCCAACCCCCGACTGTACAAACGAAACTATACGTATCATGCTTTATTTAATGTTCTCTTTAGAATCGAAATTATTATGAATAGTACTCGCAAGCAAGCAAAAAATTTCATCCTTTCATGAACCAATAATAAGAGACGAACAAAAACTCAAACTTCGAGTAAATCAACATGTAGATCAACTTTGTTGGTGAACGTGACGAATCATACTGGTCCAATTTTAAACATGAGATTGTGCGCCGTGTATATTATACGATCGACGAAGTTGAGAGATTTGTCAAAACGGACAACAAAAACTTTTTGCGTGTTGGTACAAAATACAGTTTACCAGCTGACTCAAGTAACAGGGAAGTGTGACAAGAGTTTTTGAAAAATTTGTTGCATTTGTTATTTCGTTCTCGTTTCGCCTGTTGTCGGGCGAATTTTAAGGCCATCCAAAATTTGACCGAACCCAGAGGAAAGCAAAGCAACGACGAACGAATGAACCACTAGCCGAACAGACGACCGACCAATTGAATCAAACAATTTTCATTGCAAAGGATTTTTTCCTAGACGCAATTATAAAACTACGAATATAATATCGGCATCGAAAAGTTTTCGAAACGATTCAATATTATTACACAACGACTACGACGACGACGAAACGATAACTATGAAACAATCAAAACTTTCGACAGCTGTTCAAACTTAACGCTCACGAGTTTACGTTTGTATATAAAAATGAAAAACGAACGAGTGGCGAAATAATAATGCGCGAGTGAAAAAAAGATATTCAACGATCGAATTGAAAAAGCTTTTTTTAAAGTTTTGCTATGGCACGACACGCATTCTATTGATAGAAGAATGAAAAAATAAAAGAGTTGACTTAAGGACAAAAAACGAAACGAGAATTGCAAAAAACAATTCCTAATATCAATTTTGACTCTTGTTTTACCTCGTTAACTTAGCGAAAAAAACCATTCAAAGACGAAACGAAAAAATAATGACAACGATGATCGAAACAATAACTCGGTTGGCAACCAAAGATTAGCCTGAATCTCGTTTAAAAAACTATCCTTATTTATTGGGGAAAGCTTCTGGTATTTGTCTGCTTCGATTAGCCAGCGAGCAAATAAAAAGTGAATTCCAGTCAAACGTGGAAATATTTCACTATTAAATACTTGGCTTTGAATGTTTTAATCGTGAAATTTATAGATGACCGATAAGGATTTGTTTTTGGCTTCGTAACAAACAAAACACGAGACAAGTTAATCTATTCATCTATTCATAAATGTCAATATAAAAATTACGCTTTAAAAACTTAGAAAATGAAACTTTATGTATTGCGATACCGGGGGAAGAAATCATGAACTTTTCAGTTAATGATAAAGGAATAAAATTGAAATAAACTTTAACTTATTTTTATTCTACAATGAGTAATTTTTAAAAACATCGATGTATGAAAGACTAAAATATTTTTACCGTTCCAATAAGATACAAATCACTGAAATTGCCTGAAGGGAATTTTAAAGAAACGTGTCAAAGTTCATTGTTACTAAAGATTTCGATATACGACAAACTTTCAGAATGCATGGTTTTGTTTTATCTAACGAACGAAATAAATACTGAACGTAGCACATGAAGCAAAAAATACTTAAACTTACCATAAAACGACACGATTCTTGATCCAAATCCAACCAATGCAAAACAGCAAACAAAAAACACCAATGCATGGAAAAGAGAATATTAATATTAACGACGTCGATTGAATTAGAAATGATCCGTAATATAATCGAGCTCATCAAAACAAAAAACGATAATGAATGAATGAATAAAACGTAGACGATTGATGCATCGCAACGATGGTCGAACGCGTCGAAACGAAGTTCACGAAAGTTACATAAGCTACAATTGCTGTAGAACGACTTTTGGCTGACCCATCGGACCCATAGGCTCCGTAACGATTGAACCGGGTAAATTTTGATGAACCGTATTCATGTGATGATTGTAGTATGGATGAGATTTGTCGGCGCGATAAAATTGCATAAGTTTATGTTGCAAATTTATGTTATCGGGATCGGATTGATTTTGAAGGTGATGATTGACGGAAACGACGGACGACGAGGACGAATTATTTACGGAACTGGTCAAACGATCCCTGAGCATCGGATGTTCGCCGTACGACGACGAATGGTGATGGTTATTCGTATGATGATTATGATTGTCGTACGCGCCGACAACGTGATTATTATTGGTACTATTGGCGACGTTGTTCTGCTGATACATCGTCGACATGGACAACATTTGATCCAACGCCGATTTGCTAGGGGGCCATTGATAAGGCGGAGGTTGCAACGGTTGGGAAGACGAAGTCGTCGTCGCCGACGACGATTGGTGAACGGCGGCTAGTCGATTACCGGCGACATTCGGAAACGAACAATACAAATTGTACATGTCGTGCGACGACGACGACGACGACGCCGATGGCAGACTAACGGCGGAAAGATGATATGACGGCGGGGGCGGTTGCGCAATACCGCAATGGGTGGCCGTTTGAAGGTACGGATTGAATTCAGCGCCGTTTAAGGACGCCGCCGGCGCCACCGTTCCCGCGGGCGGCGACCCGTTGTAACCGGTTTGCTGCAACTGAGCCGTTGTCGGATGCGCCGCCGCAGGAACCGATAGCTGCGGGTACGACGGTCGAGGATGAACCATGTACGAGCGATCCAAGCCGGTACCGTGCTCTGAACCGTTTCGAACGGCGAACGATGGCGGAGCGTGCGCCGAAAACGGATTGTTGTACGTGGACGGAAGTTGAGCGAGCTGAATAGCATGAACGCCTGAGTCGGACGTTTTCTTCGTTTTTTTACCATTCGAAACATTTTGGCCGACGATCGCGTCGTTGCTCATCAACCGTTTTCGTATCAGCGAGTGACCGTTCGTCGAAGAACAATTGCTACTCGACGAATTCGAACTGTGCAACGCATCTTTCGACTTGAAGCTCGAATGGTGTTTGGGACTAGGCGTATGTCGGCTGGGACTCGTATCCAAACTTCGAGCGTTGCTACATTTCTTTTTAGCGCATAAAGCGTTCGGTAAGAATTTCCCTCGAAACAATCGTTTATCCGTGCAAAATAAACAAACGCCACAATCCGACTGTCGACACTCCTCGCAATATCCGCATCCGGTTTTGGCGCGTAAGCCGGTGGATTCGCGTTGCAATTTTCCTTCCAACACCCTCATACATCGTCGCGCCACGCAAGATTGTTTTTTCACGCCCGGACCGCCGAATTGCGGGTTATCCTTGCAGTACACGCAAACGCCGCACGCCTTCGCCAAACAACCTTCGCAATGACCGCAACGCTGCGTGCGGCTCATCGCCATAAAAGGTTTTTTTATCTAATTCCGTTTCTCGGATAAACGAATTTCCTGCAACGACGGGCGACTTTCCGATTAAATAATATATAATTGCTTCCGCGCTCGCGCTTTATTAACTTTGAGACGTTTTACGCAGGAACACAAATGACTGAGAGACGATTAAATCCGAGTCATATATCATATCCACATTATATTCTTCTTGAAACTTCCTTTTTTAATTAGTTGTCGTATAAATAGCACGTTAAATAATACATCCGAATTATTTTCTATAAATGTTACTATGTATACAAAAGGCCGCAATCAAAACCACGTTTGTCGAACACGAGCACTCCTTCGGCCAACACGCACAACACACAATGGGCGATCGCGAAACAAGTATGTGCCCGATTCCGCGTTCGCCGCGCCACACTACTTGTCTGGCTAGCGCGCAACGTTCAGCCGACCTTCTAATATTCGTGACGTTTTGCTATAGGTGGCGCAAAAACGCTCTATTGAATGAAGTTGAATTTTTATGCGGCTATTTATAAAACTTTACTCAAATAAACACGTGAAATATGAAAAACATCGACGTTTTTTTGATTTTGTGAATTTTTCGAGATAAAAATTCGTTTCATCATTTAGTTTTACGGCTACTGTGTAATGAGAAAGTTGTAACAAAGAAAAAAATCGATTAAAATTTATATTAAATGTTAAATTTTCAAAAAACCTGTAACTTACAGCGGCTAGCACACTTTTTTAAGTCTCGAAAAAACTAAAATTAATTATTGCCTCATATTCGAGTGTCTTGTAATTTGTTTCTCAACAAAAAACAGGTGTTCGAATGTTGGCACAGAGTGGTGCCGATTCTAAACATCTACAGCAGTTTATTTTTGAATGAAAAACTGAGCTTGAATTAGCAAATATAATTCTAGTTTTAATTTCGGATCAAAACAACGGCGTTTTAGAGCGTGATAGAAGTTCAAAAGCGTTCAGTCAAGAAGAAAGATATTTGTTTTGGCAGCCAGAAATAAAAAATACACTACCAACCACAAATTTTCGCGCAATCTTCATAACAAGCTTTAGCTCGTTCGAGCATTTCCGTTTTTCTCCATCCGGTTTCATCTTCGTGCACCCTGGCTATCGAATGTATCATACCGTCGATCATACAAACGAACATGAGACCGTTTAGTACGAACGAATCGTTGTAAATCTTTTCCACGTTTTCGAAACTGACGGTCACCTTGTCGCCGGCTTTAGCTTTCAATCGGTCGTAATAGAATCGCAACATTTCTTTGTAGTTAGCTCGTCGCATTTCGTGATTAACGCACCAAGTTTCCAAACGTGTCAGATCGTTTATGCCGGAACCTTGAACGCACAGTTGCCAATCGAGGAACGCCATTACCGTATCGTCGACAGTATTGTCGGCTTTTTTACCGAACATAATATTGTTGGTCCAAGTGTCGCCGTGCGTCATAACGTCTTCCATGAGTTTCGTAAAATTGGCATGCTTTTCGAGAAGCGTATCCGCATCAAGAAGCTACAAAACAAAAGATGCGTTCTGATTTGTTTAACTAATTTTGTGTCCGATTCACATCACCTTCAAACACGCTTTCACGTCTACATTTGAGAAGTATTCGGGATATTTTTCTTTCCCTGTTTTTAGCCCGTGTTCAGCCATTGATGAGTCGGTGAAACATTTAAATATGCCGGTCAGATTCTCTAGACGACAAACTTTTTCGCGCCACGGAAATTTAGTGGTCAACGACCACGCGTGTAAATCGGCCAACGACGCTACAACATTTTTCCATTGGTTCAGATTCACGCCTTTCGCAAGGTTATCAATGAGACCGGCTTTGGCGCTTAAATCTTCCATAATGACGAGTCCGGGCTGTGTTTCGGTTATTGACCAACATCCGTAAATTTTAGGTATCGGAACTGGGCTTTCCTGAGATAGAATCCTGTAAGCTACACATTCGGCTTCGTGAGCGCACGGAACAAAATCCTCCTCCAACGATGGTCCGCCGACATCTTCCACGATTTTATTAATGTGATCCATTTTTGGAGCTTTGACGATCACTCGTTTCGGCAATCCGTTCTCGTTTTCCCACGTTAAATCGACCGCCATGACGTCCGATAAGAAACCCAAACCTTTCGATATAACAGTTCCATCGGCTTTCAATAGTTTCGAGTTTTTGCCCGAATAATCGCTGAACACTTTTTCAACGTGCTCTCTCGTAATCGGAGTCTCGCACAAATTATTGTTGGTCATAATGTAAAAGTTAATACAACTGTCGACGTTTGCAAAAGGAAGCAAAATTTTACGCTAGCCATCGAACAGTAATCTTTTATTTCCCAAATTTTATCTCTAAAGTTGAAAGTGGGTAAACAATAACATTGGACATCGACAACTTTATAAGGCTAAAGTGCACAGATTTGATAACGTTGCTCGTATTAGCGTTGCCCGTGAAATGACAAAACGTGTTCAAAGATGAAGATTAATAGGCTGCGGAATCTTTAAATATCGAACCAAAAAATATATAAAATTGAACAAAAACATATGCAGAAAAGTAGAAGAGCATACGTACTTTAAAATATCCAATTTTATAGAATAGAACATTTTTATTACAGGAAAACGACGAATGTATGCTTTTTATGTTATTTTGAGTATTCTCCCGTTAAGCTGACGCTGACGAAACCGTTTTAAATTCAGAACTATGTACAGCCTTTAATTTACTGACTAAACAACAACCTTATTAAATTGCGACATTAATCATAGTCACATCACAGTCAATCACTATTATAAACAATAAATTACTATTATAAATTCAATAAACTCAATTATAAACGTGTTTTTTCACCGTCATTTTCACTCAAAATTTCTATCGCGTCTTCGTAAGCGGCGAGAATTCTTGTTAGCATTTCTCTTTTTCTGGTGCCGGTTTCATCTTCGGCGACTTTTGCGATGGCAAGAAACATCTCGCAACCAACAATACCGAACAAGCCATTGATTGCAAACGACCGCTTATAGACGTCTTGGAATTGTGCAAACTTTGTTGGAAATTTGTCGCCACATTTCGCTTTCAAGCGATCGAAATAATGTCGCAACATGGTCGAAGAGTGCTTCCGGCGAATTTCATGTTTCAAGCAAAATCCTTCGAAACGAGTTAAATCGAAAACGCAGCAACTTTTGAAACATATTTGCCAATCTATGAACGCGGCGACTTTACTGTTCAACGAACCGTCGGCATTTCTGTCGAAGAAGATATTATTGGCCCACATATCGCCGTGAGTTAGCGCGTCGGGCATCACTTCCCGGTAAAAAGTGAATATCTCCATTAGTTTATCTAAATCCATTTTCTGAAGAGCAACAAAGTAATGAATACAATGACAAAGGATTGATAACGAAACATTACTTCGGTTAAAAGATCAAGATCGACGGAACTGAATTCAGGATGTAATGAAACGACATATTTCGCTGTCGCTGGCCCGGCTTGCATTAATCCTTTCATCATCTCCATCATTGTTTCGGGACCAGGATACGAATCGCGCCAAGGTACATCAGTCGTTAACGACCAGCCGTGTAAGTCAGCTAAAGTTTCCACAACACTTCGCCATTGGTCGACGGACAGTCCGTCGGCTATGTTGCCGATGATACCGGCTCGATCGCCTAAATCTTCCATAATGATCATGCCCGGGTCTGTTTCACTGACCAAAGTGTACCCGTAGATTTTTGGCAAGGGTACCACGTTATGAGCGGTTAGTAAATCGAATGTTCGACATTCGGTTGCGTGAGCCATGGGCACGAATTGTGCGCTGGCTCCGGCTGCGTCTGATGATCCGAAGTTTTCCATAAGTTTCGTCATGTTAGATATTTTCGGAGCTTTGATGATAACTTTCGACGGAAGATTGGTTGTGCCCGTTGAGTTCCAGACTAAATTTACCCGCATAACATCGGATGTAAAACCCATTCCTTTCGATATGACATCGCCATCAGCTTGTTGTAACGTGGCATCAGTTTTGAAATATTCTTGAAGTTTCTGTTCCAAAAAACCTTTCGTTATTGGACCGTCGCATATAAAGTCAGACATATTTCTTCCTTTCGTAAAAGGACGAACTGGATAAGTTGACTTTTTTATTTTGTACACAATTTGTGTTTTACGTTTCTTATCAAAATAAAACTAATCTTTTGGTAATATAGAGAGCAGCATTTTAAGTTAAGTACTTCGCAAACTTTTTATGATGTACATTACTGAAATAACTTGAACCGTTTTCCAGAATAAACTACAAATTTTAATTAACTTTTGACATATTTACAATCTTTTTGTGATACTTTTCCATCATTTTTATGAATACAATTTTGTTTTTTTCGCTATTTTGAACAAAAAGGCTTTCCTTTTAACAATAAAATGCAATGTCTTAGTATCACAAATCGCACACCCAAATCATTACGGCAGGCAAACTGCGTCCAGTACGGTCGGTTGCGTTTTAGCTCCTTCAAAAGAATTTTCGCTATTTCAAACGTACGTCATGCGTGTTCTGTTCGTGTTGATTTTCATCGTCGTTGCGATTCGTGCTTCCGAGAAGGAAATTCGATACGTAAAAGGTCCCGTCGACAAAAATATTCGAAGTAAGTGAGATTTTTCGAAGCATAAATATAATATTTCTCAAGCTATCATTGCAAATTTGCTGTTTGTTGTAGAATTGTACAGTGATATATCTTGCTTTGCTGTCCTTGAAATTTGCGCTTCGCACATTCATCATTGTCGAAAAAAAGTCAATCCGATGGGCTTCAAATTCGAAACGTCTGGTAAATACTGCAATCAAGGAAAGGAACAGGTAGACAAATGCTTGAAAGGTCAATCGCCGCCGTTCGGTCTCAAATTTTGCGTTGAAGCAGCCAAAAAGAAAACAATTTCGCCGAAAAATGAAACTTACAGGCGTAGTGTCAAGGTGATACTGAAAGAAAACGATATTCGACAATACATGTGTTTCGTCCATAAATCCGATGTTACGTCGAGCAAAATGTGCTTCAAAAAGAAGCTTCAAGAAGTAAGTTATATACTTTTTGTACACAGTTGAATTTCATGAAAATTATTAATATATCATTTTAGTGCGTCAATCACAAAAGGTTCTCTACCTGTATGAAAGCGTGCGAATCTCAACGAAAGATACGACAATCCGACGACGATGACGATGATCAGTCGGGGTACGATGCCTACGACGATAATGTTTTGGACGATCCAGTCGGAATTGACGCGACTACAACAGTTTCACCAGAAGCTGTCAAATCAACCACGCCACCGCCTGCAGGGGCCAAATCGCAACATCCAAACTTAGCGAAGGCAGCTGGTCGAGAAATTTCCGAATATTTGGTCGTTTTTGGATGTGCTTTTTGTGTTATCATATTGTTTCTTTAATCGTATTCTTTTCGATTTGTACTAGTCATGTTTTCGAGTACAACCGTTTGTGGTTGCTTCTCTGCTCGTTTGATTGTTATTTACATAGTTGCATTTTAGCGTTAAATTATTTAGTAATAAGTTTCGTCATGACTTTCACGAAATAGAAATACTTTTTGACTTAACGATAAATAGCTTTTCAGGTCGTTACAACTTTAATGTTTAGAATCATTTAGAAAAGAGATTCTGGTCTTCACTTCACTTTGCGAAAATATATTACTAGTGATGACGAGCACAAAAAATGTCCGCCAAATGACTTTACATTAACAAACTTTATTTACAAGCGCTTTCGGTTTGGTTCACTTTTTGAATGACACAGTAGCGTCAAATTTTACTATTCTTATACGATGAAAATAATAAGAACACTACTATTAAATAATTATGATACATATTAATATGAGTGTAAACCGTGCAGCCGCACGGGTCGGTCGGTTGCAATTTTCGCTCCGCCGTTTATTACGCCCTATATGGTCCGGTCAACTATATAGTATTTCAATGGCTATATTGTTCGAAAACAATTTAGATTCAACAGATTATTGATCTGTCGACTTTATTGATTATATATCGAACGATTTTCGGTTGGTTGTTTGCGATATTTGGTCGAAAAGTACGTTTTTCGGGCGAACACTGAAGATACGTGTGGCGAAATTCGAATTTGCATTTTTGGTTGGCGCCCAGTCGATGTGGGTAGCAGCTTTTCGTACGACGAAGGATGAGGATTGGGTAGTTTGGTAAAGTAGACTCTTGACGCAAAATAATCGTCTTATATAGCTGCTTTTTCCGATTTCATCAAGTTTGTTCGTTTCGAAAAGAAGATGGAAGACCGGAGATTTATGTTTGATCTTTCGATATAATTGTTGTCTCTTTTTTGTTCTTATATACGTTATATTCTTTCAGAATCTAATACGTAATAAACTTAAACGTAAACTTAAACGTATATATTAATAATATGTAACTAAAACTACAAATTTGTCTTTATAGTGATCCTATTGTTGCTTAAAGACTCGTCTTTTCGGTATCAATTTCGCGAAAGATTTCTCTCGCATCTTCGTAACCGGCAAGAACTCGAGCCAACATCTCTTTCTTCCTCCAACCAGTTGTGTCTTCGTCCACTTTTGCTATCATTGTGAGGAACATTTCGCAACCCATGACACCGAAGAAACCGTTGATTGCGAACGAACGCTTGTAGCAATCTTCAAGTTGCGGAAAGGTTGTTGGAAATTTGTCGCCGCATTTAGCTTTCAAACGATCGTAATAACGATGCAACATGGACGAAGAATGCTTTCGACGAATTTCATGATTCAGGCACCATCCTTCGAAACGGGTAAGATCCACAATCCCACTGGTTTTCAAGCAAACTTGAAAATCTATCAACGCCGAAATTTTGCTATTCAGCGTTCCGTCGGAATTTTTCTCGAAGAATATATTATTAGCCCACATGTCTCCGTGAGTTAGCACGTCGGGCATTACTTTTTGACAATACGAAAATATTTCGTTCAATTTATCGAAATCCATTTTCTAAACAAGTAATAGTACTAGATTTATTTCACAATATTTAAAATGTGAAACGTACTTCGGTTAAATAATCCAAATCGACTGAGCTTAGTTCGGAATATTTTTCAGTTGCTTTTCGCGCAGCCGCCGGACCTCCTTGCAGAAACCCTTTCATCATATTCATCATCATTTCGGGACCAGGGTAAGAATCGCGCCACGGTACATCGGTGATCAGCGACCATCCGTGCAAATCCGCCAAGATATCCACAGCGCTGCACCATTGGTCGACGGTCAGCCCTTCGGCGATATTGCCTATGATACCGGCTCGGTCGCCCATGTCTTCCATAATGATCATGCCCGGGTCTGTTTCGCTAACCAAACTGTACGCATAAATTTTCGGTAACGGTATTACCTTGTGAGCGCTGAGTAGATCTAACGTGCGACATTCCGTTGCGTGAGCGATGGGCACAAATTGGGCGCTAGCTTCTGCCGCACCGGTCGAATTTAGCGTTTCCATTAGTTTCGTCATGTTCGATATTTTAGGAGCTTTAATGATAACTTTCGATGGTAATTTATCGTTGTCCCTCGAGCTCCAAGTCAACTGTACTCGCATGACGTCCGACGTGAAACCCATTCCTTTCGATATAACTTCGCCATTTGCAGTTTCTAGCTTTGCATTCGACTGATAATGTGCTCTCAGCTTTTGTTCCAAAAAACTTTTTGTAACTGGACCGTCGCAAATTAAATCAGCCATTTTTTTGAATAAAAAGCTGAATAAATTATTCCCAGCGAAAGTAGAATTTACAACAGAGCCCAGTTTTGCCTAACACGTTTTATCTCGATTCAATCAAACTAATCTGTAAATCATTTTGCAAACAAGAATGCCTCTTTTTTATCAAGCAAAATTTTGTGCAGCTTATATTACCAATCTATAGCAGCCTTTAGTGAAACGAAAACGAAACAATATATGCTTCAAGTTTTAAATATGTTCTAAACCAATTTCATTTGCAATGACTATTATAACAACACAGTAGAATTAGAGAAAAACGGGTTCCGCGAAATAAAAATCTGGTCGATAAGTCTAAACTAGTCTTCTAAAGCAAGGTTGATTAAAACCATTCGTGAGGGATAATTGGGGCAATGCTATTGTCATCGAACTATAATTAATTTATCTTGTCACATTGAGAACATCAGATTTGTATAGTAGTCATTTGTGTGATTATACTTGGTAACGTAATCGTATTTTTGATATCAGATAAAAATTGTGCAGTACATATGTACCACAATGAATAATAATAAAAAATAAAATAAGGAATTGAAAACGTTATAACTGAATACGCTGGTAGTTTAGAAAATGAATAAAGTTGTACTGATTTGAAGAATATGAGTAAAGATCTTTTGCAGAACGTTTCATAAATCAAACTTTACAAGAATGCGCAAACGCTATGTTTTATTTTTCCTAAAATCTAGATATGTAATAAAGTAACAATAAATATAAGAAAGAAAATAGGAAGGTTTGAGCTGATTTCAAGCACTGGCTTTGCATGTTTCACGATCCATAGTCCAACCATAGTATTTAGCAGCATCGTCGTATCCGGCTTTCATCCGAGTAGGAATTTCTTTTTTCCTCCGACCCGTTTCGTCTTCGTCGGGTTTAACGATGTTTTATAGCATGAAGTCAGCCATAAACGCGCGCGCCCATTAAACCGATCAGCGCTATTGCTTCACGGTACAAAAATCGCACATCTTCAAACGACGCCGTTAACTTATCGCCGGTTTTCGATTTGAAACGATCGTAATATATTCTTAACATCTTCGTATCGTTTGCGTGACGCATTTCGTGATTTAAATATCAACTTTCCAGTGTACAGAAGTCGTTGACTCCGGCGCATCGAAGACCTTCAGAACAGTTTCAACTTGATGCGAAATAATAAATAACGAAAAAGAAATAAGTTCACATACATATCTGCCAGTCGATGAATGCTGAAACTTTATCGCCTACCGTACGTCGGGATTTTTCTCGAACATGATATTGTTTATCCATGTGTCTCCGTGTTGCAAAACGTCAGGCATTATTTTTTGATACAATAAACCCATTTCCATTGGGAAATCAAAATTCCTGCGAAATAAAAAGTACTCCCTCTGGTCCGAAATAATAGTAGCAAATGCAGTTTAAGCTTAAGATTATTGGCACGTTTTGTTGTAAACGAGTTATTATATAAAGTAATTGAAGTTTACTGAAATGGAAGTGGGCCAATGCTTTTGTTTTGTTTTTTTTATGTCTGTGCCAAAATCGATAAGCATTTAAAAAAATTGTAATTTCATTAAAATCAAAAGTGGACCCGCTGTAATTACAGTATGAGTGATACATTATCTAAAACGAACGAGAACCATACTTCAAACAAAAGAAAAAGAGAATTTACTTATTCCGAAAGAAATGCCATATTACAATTCTTGTTATAAATGGCACAATGGATAGAATAATTACAAGTTACAGCATATGGGAAAAGAAAAATTACACTGTGAGGGGTTTTACCAGGAAGTTTGCAATGCAGTGAAGATATTATCTTTTCATGTAAAGAATATCTGAATCAAAATAATGTTTAATGACTAAATTGTTTGGTAAAATCAATGTTATATATTGAAATAATAAAATTTTTTTTGATTTTGCTACTTTTATTTTGGGACAAAAAAAAGGAACGTTTGCTACTATTATTTCGGACCGGAGGGAGTATGAAAGTTCCATTCAAGCAATACTTTACTGCTTCACATGATCGTGATTATGATGAAAAATATGATGACTAAGTTACTGTTGATTTTGAGCTATCTTACAATGTGACAAGATAAACTTGACGTAAGTGAAAGTTGAATTTTCATTATCATCACGGATTTTTGTTTGCTTAACACTATAATCGTACATAACCGGTAATATTTAGTTTATACTGTAAGCCCGTCAAATTTGTTAGAAGTGTTGAGTGGATAATGTAAATGTTAATCTAAAAAAGGCATGATGAAATCGTTCAATCTGATTAAAAAAATTGCAAGGGTCACATATCATAAAATAAACTTGTTGATTACATTATGTAGGATTATGTATTATGTAGGATTATTATTCATATCTGCGACTTTCTCCCTCCACGGAATCTTCGTGGTCAGCGACCACGCGTGCAAATTGGCTAAACATTCTACGATTGAGCGCCGTTGATTGAAATTAAGACCGGTGGCTAGATTGTCGATGATCATGGCCCAATCGCAGAGATCTTCTATGATGATAAGCGCCTATGATCGATGACAACGAGCCATCAACCGTAAATGATGGGAGGGAATGGGTATCGGCATTTCATCTCTAAAGATTTCGTACGCTTTACATTCCGTTTCGTGACTTATTGGCACGAAAGCCGCTCCAGCGTCCATGGTCCATCTTGCCCTTGCTCCCCGCTGAAACTATCCATGATTTTAGCTACGTTTTCAAGTATAGGAGCTTTGGCGATAACTTTGACCGGTAGGCCTGCCGATTCCTCAAACTCCAAAGTTACTCTCATAACATCGGAAGTGAATCCCAACTCTACAGATACTACAACACCTTCAGATTTGGCTAATTTTTTGAGTTTTGAAATATTTTTGAAGAATTTCTTCCAAATGTTGTTCCTTCATTATTGGTCCGTTACAAATCTAATCTCTTTTCTACATATTTCAAGTTTAATAACTATTGTTGTCTCGAAATTATCAAAACAAGTACAAACTTTCGACTACCAGTCGAGGCTCTTGTTCAAACAGCAGCGGGGGAAAAATCATAAGGTGAAACTTTTATCTAGTGTCAATATTACCAATTTCTTCCTTATTTATGACTAATACTATCTGATGGCATCTTATCATAACGAATGATAAATTAGCATTTTTATTGAACAAAAATATATAATGATTAAAATCTGGCATTAAAAAGCTCTAAAAATTTGACATAAAAACTGCAATAAAAAAAACTACAATTCAGCCGTTTTTTAAACGTTGGTCGTTTCAGCTACCTTGTTCCAGCCGTAATAGTCCGCAGCATCGTCGTATCCGGCTTTCATTCGGCTCAGGCATTCTTTTTTCCTCCAGCCCGTTTCGTCTTCGTCAACTTTAGCGATATTTTGCAACATAAAATCCGCCATGAAAGACCCGAATAAACCGTTCAAGGCAATTGCTTCACGGTACAAAAATTGCACGTCTTCAAACGTCGCCGTTAGTTTATCGCCGGCTTTCGATTTGAAACGATCGTAATAGATTCGCAACATTTTCATATCGTTTGCGCGACGCATTTCGTGATTTAAACACCAACTTTCCAATCTAGCGAAATCGTTGATCCCAGAGCCGCGAAGACCTTAAAAACATTAATTCACTGTCTGATTTGCGAACATTTTGATGACAATTTTCTCTTACATATTTGCCAGTCGATGAAAGCTGCAACTTTATCGCTTATCGTACCGTCGGGATTTTTCTCGAACATAATATTGTTTATCCATGTATCACCGTGTTGCAAAACGTCTGGCATAATTTTTTGATACAACAAATTCTTTTCCATCAGAACATCGAAATCCATTTTCTAAATTTAAAAAGTTACTGTATAAATGATGAAATGCGTGAATAATGCGTTACGGCATAAACTAAAAAAAATGATCTATTATACTCGTTTTATCGCCATGGACAAGTTTCTGAACCTGTTTCATTATCTTGATGCTATGTTTTGTAAATCAAAAAGAAAAACTAGTTGTAATATTGCAGATTAACGAACTTTCATATATCAAAAAGAATATTATCTCAACAATTAAAAATATTATAAAACCGGTTGCATTTAGTTTGCGCCGTGCAATCTGTGAGAAAAGTTGCCGTAAATATCGCAAGATAGTATCGATGTAAGTAAACAATGAAATTTCGCAATTTATTGCTAGCGACAAAGGTTTGAAAAAAAAAGTGTAAAAATTAGCAGACTTTGCGCTACCCTTTTTAAAAGTTTGTTTATGGAAACAAGTCTTATTTTAAAGGATTTAGGGTTTTAACTGAAACTAATCTCAGAGTTATTAAGATAGTTTCAGGATCGCATGAAAAAGGGAAGTTGAAAAGCAAATTCGTTTCAGTCATGAAAAACGAGTTTACGAAAACAAATTGAATCCCTACTTCTATAACCTTCTCCTCGTCTACGTGACCAAAATATTCAGGATATTTTTCCTTGGCGGCTTTAATCGATACACTAGCTGTTTTGCTGAAACTTTTGAAAAATTCACCCATGGAAGTCATATCGGCGACCTTCTCCCTCCAGGGTACCTCGGTGGTCAAAGACCATGCGTGCAGATCAGCTAAATTTTCAACTATCGAGCGCCATTGATTGAAATTAAGACCGTCGGCTATATTATCAATGATCATAGAACGATCGCCAAGGTCTTCCATGACGATGAGACCAGGGTGGTCTTTTCCAATGAGCCAAAACCCGTAAATTATCGGAATCGGTATCGGCCTTTCGTCTTTCAAGACTTCGTACGCTTTGCATTCAGTTTCGTGAATTATGGGCACGAAAGCTGCGCCGGCGTCGAGCGCTTCTTGATTCGTCTCACCTCCGAAGTTTTCCATCAACTTCATAATACTTTCGAGTTTCGGCGCTTTGGCGATGACCTTTACTGGCAAACCGTCTTTCACTTCCCATTCCAAAGTTACTCTCATAACGTCGGATGTGAATCCTAAACCAACGGATATTATGACACCTTCAGCTTTAGCTAATTTCGTATCGGTTTTGAAATATTTTTGTAGAATTTCCTCCAAATGTTGTTTCGTTATGGGTCCATTGCAAATCAGGTCGCCCGTCGCCATTCGTACCAAAATTGTTTTCAGGAAATTTGTCAAATTTCAAAACCTTCGTTGCTGAACGAATGCCAAATTTCAACCTGTTCCAACCGACGCTCTTTTCCAAATATCTAATGGGTTAAGTCTAACGAATATATGAATTTTTATCTTCTGTCAATGTTGACAATAAACTACGTTTCAGGTTAATTTGAGAGAAGGAGAATGAAAACCGGTTAACAATTTTTATGCATGCGTAATACATATGTAGAAATACTAAATTCATCGACAGCGATTGAACGAAAATGACACATTCATAGACTGATCGCAACATGTTCTGAATAATTATAACTCGTGTGGAAGGATTTCAAAACTCGATAATAGAATTCTCTCAACTTCGAAATAATTGTAGCGACAGTCGATTGCCGTAACATCAAAAAGCGCGTTTCAGAGTTCAATTCTATGATAAATAAAATTACAAAAATAGTTTATAGTCTACATAATTGCTTTTAGTTATTTTTTATAGGTAATCTCTCTCGTTGCCTTTTAATGGTTTCTAAATGTCACATTGCTGTGTTTTATTTTTAAGTAACAGTCGCAAAAGTTGAAACCGCCGTTCATCATTAAAATATCGTGTTGTGGTCTCATCATCTATACCTTTCCATATTTTTCCCTCATAAAGTTGGCTTCCAAGTCCTTCATTCAAATCACTGCCAACTTTATCCATTTTCCATATTCACTAGCCAATTCCAATTTTTTAGCCTTTTTAATATATTATTACTATTACTCATCAATTGTCATGCAGTTAGCATAAATTTTTATCAAAATCGCAAACATGAAAGAAATTAATTTTAATGTATTATTGAGGGAAAGACAAGTTATAATGAGAAAGAGAGTAGAAGAAGTTGTAGTATGAATACTACGAGAGGAGGACAGCCGTAAAAAAGTTGATGAGAGGTCGGAAAATTGTTATTATGAAGAAAGAGGAGTGAAAGGAGGAGGGAGAGAAACCCTACAACAGTAGCAACCAATCAAAACGCTCAGCCATCAATGGATGTTCACCGGGAGTCATAAAGTCACGAGGCAACTGGAAGACATATGCTTACTTGCGCTACATCCGACCTAGCGACTCCTTTATCTGCATTGTCCAACAACATATGGCTGTTGGGCCCCTTCCTTTTGGGCCCATTTAATCTTCGCTTATTTTTGTACATGTTAACATAACATAACATGTTAAAATAATCTTGCTTACCAGGATTTTGTTGCATGTATTTTTGAAGATTATCGAAAGACTTCTGAACTTCGTTTGCTGTAATTATTATTTCTTCCTCTTCTTGCAAATCTACCGGGTGTTTATAAAAGGACTTCCTATTTTAAATTATCGATTTCTCGATAATTATCGATCAGAATTGAATAAAATTTAAAACCTAGCTTCCTGGGGGTCATGAAAATTTTTTTAGCCACTTTACACTTTTTGTATAAAATGTACACTTTACACTATCAAAATTACATGTAAAGTGTAAAATTGTAAAAGCATGTAAAATGTAAACCAAAGATCACGCAAGCCTTATCCTGTCAATGGCAGTTTTAACATCAGTCGGATCCATGTGACCATGGTCAGCGATTTGACTCAACCATTCTGTCACTTGAATCTTCCTGTAATGATTTTTGAAACGAGCGATAATACCAGCATCGAGAGGCCATAGCCGAGAGGTCGTGTTGGGAGGCAGCTTCAAAATCTTTAAATTGCTTAATTGGTCTGCAAAATACGATGAGTGTCGAGAATTAATATAACATGCTGTTTTTAAGTTTCATTTTTTGATTGAATTTTTCAATCCAATCTTGGAAGAGAACCATCGTCATCCAAGCTTTCTTGTTCCAGTAATAGAAAACGAGCCGTTGAGGATCATAGTTATTCTTAAACGCTCTTGGACGTTTTTTCCACTTACAATCGGTTAAAGTTTTTCTGAACCAGTTGCATCGCAACATAAACCGACTGTTATTCTATCTTTGCTTCTTTTTGCGCCTGACAATTTTTGTGTTGCTAACGTTCTGTCAGGAGCCATTTTATAAAATAGACCCGTCTCATCCATATTGAATATGTCTTCAGGTTCATATCCATTTAAAGCTGCTCGAAGATTAGCTTGCGCAGTTGCAGCAACGTCAGCATCTACACTCGCAGCTTCGCCATGCTTTACTATTTGTGTGTGTTACGCCATGTCGCTTCTTTACTTTCTGAATCCAACCGACAGAGTACTTGAAAGTTTCTGGCACGCCAAGCCGAACACCAAATTCTTTGGCTTTTGTAATTAGTATGTCATATACCTGCAACACCATGGTTGACGTTACGTCATTCAACCACAGGATTAAAGCACCTTCCAGCTGTGGAAAGTGACCACTGGTACATCTCGCTTGATTACGAACTTCGAAGTTGATCCACTTATCAGACTGCTTTAGGATTTCTGAAATCGTTGATCTTCCAACTTTTAACCCAAACGTATTTTCAGTATAATTAACGATATCTTGCTGCGTATATGAAGGTATCCGTCTCTTTTCCAAACAATTAGCTTTTTTTATTTGATCAGTGATTTCAGTATGGTGCCGTTTCGACACTGTACTGAGCAAATTTAGTGACAATTTTGAAAGGTTACTCAGAACAACTACAACACTTTTTGTGAAAAAGCTCTCAAAGTAGATTTGTGCTGAAATTTGCACGTTTTTGTTCAACTCTTTGTGTTTCAGTAAACAAAACTTTCCAGTTGCGTCGATCTAATGAATACTTTTTCCAGTTGTGGCGGACTGTTGAATATTGTTTGTACAGAACGTCATAGAATATGTATGTCAGATATCGGGTGGCGAATGTCGGACTAGCATATAATAAATACATAGGATTTGGTTGGTTATGGACCAAATCTGTTGGATCCCCGAATATGTCGGACTATCGAGTGTCGACTGTAGTAGAATTATGCAGTCTGTATGGTATAACGCAGTAAACGGGTAGGCTGGTGAAAATTAATAGTTTTTATTCCATCGAAGGAATAAATCCATAAAATGCACTGTCTAAAACCAAACTACATTCTCGAACATAAATTAACGACTTAAGCTCCTTTCGAAGCAATGACTGGCGAGTCGCCTTTGCATTGCCCCATCAGAATCCCTTTAAGCTGATTATTTGAGTGTGGATGAGTACCGACCAAACTCGAATAAAGAGCGATATCGGTAAAATTAATATAAACCCATTCAAAATCAAGTTGCCAACGGTTGCATTGTTCTTAGGGAGAGAGAAGCAGCTTGCCTACTATGTAATTACATGAATCATATGTCAAAATGGTATCGATGATAGAGGGGCTGATCTCTCGGCTGATATATTTATAATCTTGACCTCGCTACTAACGTTCGGGGCGCTACGAAATGTTATCTAATGATACACTTTTTAGGAAAACGGGAATGATCACATTAATGACCATAGGTGTGCAAGTGCGTGCTTGAACATTCATCCGAGGCCTGGAAATTAGGATCTAAGGTCCGCCACCGACGTGAATAAAAACAAGAGGAACTGCAAATTACTGACACGACAACTGTCGACCTAGGCTATTAACGACATTTTGATAAATCGTGTCCAGACTAGGAAGCTAAAAAGCTAAAAACAGGTTGAAATGATCATACGCGCATGTGTGTGTTTGAGCATTATTTTTGACGCTTGAAATTGCGAACGAATCCATCTAACCGACGTTATTAAATATCAGGGACATTGCTAATAATTGCCACGAATTTTGTGGACCTGACATGTTCATGGGATTTTCACGGATCGCGTCCATACCTTGGAAACCGAGAGAATGAACATACGCGCATGTTTTTTTGAACATTATAAATATACAAAATATGTGTAAATACGGGGCATAAATAAAAGTCCGCTTGTCGAGTATCGGTCGCCACAGTTACGAGGCCGGTAGTCACGATGATTCCTTCCTCAGGTTTGCATCTTAAACGATTGTAAATAAGAATGCCCATTCAGATTAATCGCCACCATTCAACCATGAATGAGCCGTTTAAGCAATAGGACCGGTTGAAAATGTAATCGGTCTATGAAGTTGTACACTCGTATAAAGATACATTTTTTTAGCAAGGGCAATTATTAAAAAAAGAGGGGAACAGCTTGAATGATCATACACGCATGTGTGGGTTTGGGCATAATTTTCGACTGCTGAAATGAGAACGAATCCTTCTAAATTAAATTGATTGATTAATATCGTGATTAAATATCAATGACATTGCTAATAATTGTCACAGCATTTGCCGACCTGACGTGTTCATGGGATTTTCACGAACCGCGTCCAAAGTTGGAAAATCGGGAAAATGATCATACGCGCATGTGTGTGTTTGAGCCATCGCTTTTTGACGAATTTTTCTAATGAAGAGCCCTCGCTAGTCTATTTCTTTAATAGACTAGGTGCTCTTTACTGAGTGCTTAGAGCAGTGTTTCTCAAAGTTATGGCATTCGCGTACCACTCAACACTGCGCCACACTGACTTATTGGATGGTCGCGTACCACTGGTGTGACGCGTACCACACTTTGAGAAACACTGGCTTAGAGTGACTAGAACGTTTACTTTGAAAAAATTAGAGTGCTTAAAGCAGGCGAAATAGTCTGTATAGGGTGCATGGAATAAATGCCATTGCCATTTTTTTGGGAGCACGCTACATGAATGTAAGGAGGCAAGCAGCATTGAAAATGACATGTCAGACATTGTCATGGGACCTTGACGTCTAAAATCCTGTAAAACTTTTCAGAAGTGTAGTGTACTAGAAAAAAATTTGAGAGCATACTGTACTTTACTGAAATACAAAACGCTATACTGGACAAGTTGTTGCAACTTACAAGCTGAATTTTTCGGCATTGTACATATATGTTCATGATCATTAATTAAGACGTTTAGGTGTTCGGGTTTGAGTAGTACTTTCCACTGCCCTTGTTCTCCAATTTTTATTTTCAAATAGTAAATACTTTGTACAAATAAAATAAATATGATTTAGTTTCGAATTACTTATTTTTCTGAATACAAAGCAAATAATTATTGAAAGGATGATTAATTAACTGATAACAAGGAAAAGTTTTGAGGACAAAAACAAAAAAAAACAAAGTTTTGTTGTTTACCTTGTTAAAATTACAAAACTGGAACGATGCCATGAGCACAATAATAAATGACTTGATGTTCAGGCATATTATTCTTATAACGCAAAACTAATTATTTTAAAAAACCTCGACGAACGTTTATTATCAGCTGCAAGTAAAACAAAGAAATATGCGTAAATTGTAACATTACTTTTTCAACATAAAAGGTTTTCCACAGTAGGTTAGTCCTGCTTATGTTGTTTTGACACAATCAATTTACTGCTGCTTCCTAGGCAATCTAGGATAACTTTATTATGCCACAGACTAATTAGCAAGCGCTGTAGCTACTTTTGTAAATAGTACATATAAAATTATTGGTCTGTATAACTTTAGTGCTTCGTGTAGTTTGTATAACTTTAGGTTTTAAAATATATTTATTTAGTAACATTACAAATAATAGCCACCTTATAATGTTTTAACTTCTGCGGTTGCACAAAATTGAATTTTTACGAGCCAACCGTAAATATACTTCTTTTTCAGACTATGGAACAGTTGCGTTTAGATAATCAAAGATTAAAAGAAGAAAATAGGGCCCTGATTCGAGTGATATCTAAATTATCTCGATAAATACTTTGAGCATATATACTGTATCTCTTCACCTGAAAAATAGATTCTTTGATTTGCGCCTTTGTACTGTAAAGTAATATAAACTTACATGTAAAATGGTTTACTCGATGTTTGAATTATAATATGCACTAGCATCTTTTGCATATTTTTTGTAACATTGCCTTTTAGTACTTGTGGCATATTTGCAGCGCGCAAAGATTAAAGACTGCATGCGGATAACATATATGCCAGTTGGGTTGGTTCGAATAGGCAAACCCAATCAAATCTGGACATATATATAGTAAATATACCTACGCAACAAGATCATGCTTGCATAAAATAAAATATCCATTCAACAAATGAGTCAACTGGCTATAAAAGCTTATCTTTTTAAAAAATCCACCTGACATTGATAAGCGCGCTGTTTTCCCTGCGACCTTAAACTGACTCAAACTTATGTTAGTTAATGCAGAGATAATAATAGCCTTATCGCTCATTATAAAGGCGTTACCTTTTTCATGGCGCATTTAGTTGGCTCAGCTTATACATAGTACAGCAGAAGCTTCACCATGAATTTTGAGAGCAGAGCCCAATTCAACCAAAGGCTCTTCAAGTCAATTCGTTCACGTTGCGGACGTCAGTGAAGAGGTCGCCCTTTTGTTCGAAAGTTTTCGGAAAGGACGAAAAACGTTGGACGAAACATTGGATGAAATAGAAGCGATTTCGTACGACGATCGAACTAAGGTCCCGTTTTCCGTTTACGTCAATATCCATTCGAATCACGCTTCGATTTACTTTATCAAAACCGATTTGTTGAATCGAAGCGCGGATGCCGATCGTGACGAATCTTCGAAACTGGCGTCCATGAAACGCGGTCTAACAGTTCACATGAATCCAAATCGATTTCAAATAACCAATCCGTTCCCCGTTAGACGTATCGATTTATTCACCGAAGATGGCCTTAAATACGAGATCGAAATGAACAGCGATAAATTAAAGCCCGGTTATTACGATATGTTTAAATGCTACGAAATTATTGGAATAAGCGACCAAGAAATTGAATGGGCTTACTTGATGGCTGCTCACGATTGGTATGACACAGCGACCAACAATTGCTTATCGTTTTCTAAGCGTATTGTTCGTGAACTGCACAAACAGGTTATGAATGGCGAGGACATAAGCAAAGACGAGTTGCGAAAATTGAATCAACTTTACATTTCATCGTCTGCAGAGCCCATGCTTGATGGAATACAATCGCGTTTAAGTTCTTTTCTTAATCCGCGTATAACTCCTTTAATATTTTTGGCCTCTCTTTTGTTGTTAGTGGCTCTCTATGTTGAATGGCGCGTAGGCACCTGTCAAAAAAAGTAGCGTAGCGTTGATTAATTTATTGCCTCCAATAAATGAATGAATTTTGGATGCGCTTATAATCATTTCGGAATTTTTTCTTCAATTTTTTACCGTTTCTTATATCAATCATTCAAACGGTGATTTATTTTCTATGTTGTTACTATGACAGATACACAATGGCAGATTCAGACATAAAATGTCAAAATTTAATTTTTTCGAAGTACTAATTTAAACATATGTATTAACTAGAAATAGCATAAAAGTAATATTTTTTATTTTTTTGGGTTGGTACGGAAGTACACATTAAATGTAAAGTTTAACTTTAGCGGATAAACTTACTTTTACCCATTTTTCGACCTCACATTTTTTGAGAATTTTCTCAAATTTATCGATTTTTTTGGGCAAAAATTTGGAATTTTATTTGAGAAATGTCGATTATTAAATGGAACGATCGTGACATTGGTTTGTTGGCTCAAAACAGTAAGGTTTTTTATTAAAATTTGAGATTTTTGTGAAATCACAAAAAATTCAAGAAATTAATTCGCATTTGCTTAATTTTTTTGTGGACTTTTCGACGCTGGTGCATGAAGGTTGAGCTGATTCGTCGTTGTCCGAATAATATTCCAGTGCGAATAAGAAGGCGAAGACGTGTTTACAATAACCGGGCATTCTAAAAATAAATACAAGAGAAGTTAAGGCATTGTGTGAGCAGTATTAGCTTACTGTACAAAGAAATACACACTTCAATCAGATTTTAAAAAATTTCTTACCTCTTCGTCAGAAAAATCGAATCTATGCGTAATGATCGAATTGACGTGATTATTCGATAAAAGATAATCTAAAATATGAGAAAAAATATTTTCATCATAAAATTCTCCAAAAATCGATTTAAAATACTTACATAAAGACGTTTCATTGCTAATATTTTCGAATAAAATATTCAACGTTTGCAATAATTGCGTGCAAACGTATCGACCGCATTTCTGTTTCATAATACGTAAAAAGAAACCCAACATATTTTTCTCTAAAAAGAAGCTAAAAAAGAAAAACATCAGAATTTCTTTTGAAAATAAGTTCAACACGAAAAAAAACTCACTCGAAAACGGAGGGATCATTTTGATCGCCCCAAATTAATATTTCGGCGATCGCTCTCAACGCTTCCACCAGTAAACTACGATTCGTTTCCGTCACCACCGTATTTTTATTCAATACACCGTGTAAGTATCTGAAAAAAATTAAAACTTATAAATTTTTTCGAAAATAATTTATATAGCCGAACTTACTTCAAATATTCCAATGAATGAGGATTTTTCCGTTTCCAAATTCCGCCCCAACTTCGTTTAGAAAACAATTTTCGCAACTAGTAATTGGTGTTATTTAATTTTTAAATATTTTATCAATAAATTTGGACTTTGATTTTGAGAAAATTCCTTCGATTTCCTCATTTCTTATTTCTCCCAATTTCCCCGAGGCGCTGATTGCGACTTCGTTTCACACCAGATAAAACTATAAATTCAACCATCATTCTCTTGAACTGACACGCGTGTTGAGAAAAACACAATGCTTTTGATTATGGTTTAACAACATAGTGAACAAGTTATATCGTAAAATTTGTTACGAATTTAAAAGAAATTATCATCTATAATTCAATAAGCTTTCATACGATCATTCACAATTCTCCACTTTGAGAATTATTAAATTCAACAAATTTAACAAACTGGATTGTCTATTCGAACTTTGAGCGCATTTTGAATGAGCTACCATAAAATTGATGTGCATATTTTGATTCGTTTTTCGCAACTTGATGACGGTAGTTTACTTCCCATTCTCTTTTCCGTTCCCAAATAAAAAGCCAAAATTCACAGAAAGCGTTTAGTAATTGAAACTGGATAAAAACGTTATTTCCAATTGGAAAATCTAATTTATATATCGTCGGTAGATTCAATAGAAAAGTATTTTCATTTTAGACATATTTCTAGCAAAAATAAATGGGTGAGTTGAGGAAGAGCAAAGGACTTCTTTCCGTTTCAGTAGTAATTAGGAAGGCTGCTTTTTGACGAGTTTTATTGTTGAAACATGGTCGAAATAACCGTAAAAACGTTGGACGGTCAAGATCGACAGTTTGAAGTTCAAGGAAACGTACAAATTTATTTGTTTTAATACTGATACCGGTTTTATGCAAAAATTGTTGTTTTATTTAAGATGACCGTAAAGCAATTCAAAGAACATATTTCTCCTACCGTCGGCATCAGCGTCGAGCGTCAACGCGTTATTTATCAAGGAAGAGTATTGCAAGATGAGAAAAAATTGGACGAATTGGGTATTGTTTCTGTAGACAGGCTTTTTCCTAGTTTTAACCTTTTTTGTTTCAAGATTTGAACGGAAAGGCGGTTCATTTGGTTGAAAAACCGTTGAATCGTTCGTCTGAACTGAGTCAAAATACCGTTCTACCGCAACAACCGATCCGACGTCGCGAAGTTGCTCAACAACAAGTCATGATCGGCAGCGTTGCGATTCCAATCGCGGATTTAAACGCCGAAGAATTAGTGGTAAACGCGTTTTTACGAAATGCTTGCCTTCTGTGTATAATTTTGTTTCATTAATGAAATTTGTATTTTTTAGCGAAGTATTCGTCGTGTTTTAGATCGCCTGGGAGAAATCGGACGCGGTGCGGCTATAAACGTCAACCAATCTGTTAGTCGTTGCCAAACTCTGCAATCTGTTGTTTTTTCCTTTACACATTTTGATTTTTTCATTTTTGTTTTCAGCGCGACGGTAATTCGTTGGACGTTGTTTTAAGTTTGAGAGGCGTACCGCCGGCCGAAGCTGAAAGTCCGGCTCATGTTCGGTTGCAACATGTCCGCCACATAATACATCACATTAATCACAGTCTTCATCATATGGAAGTTGGTTATTTGGTTGTTTTGGAAGAGTTTCTCGTCTTCAATTCGTTTCACATTTAAGAACGATGTTTCTGCACACGGTGGTGAAACATCGGCGGTTCCGACCGCCGACGTCGATCGAATTGACACAACTTCGCCGATTATTCCCGACGGCTGCGATTCATCGAGTCATAGTGCTCCTCAAAACGCGGATGTGCAACCAAAAACGAATTCAACCGCCACCGATACCGCCGGAGGTGATTCTTCACCGAGAACGGACGCAGCCAATGCCAACAACGATTTGCATGGAGTTGAAGCGAATCCGGCTGCGGGAATGGGTGAAAGATCAGCCGGTCACGTGAGGTACGGCTAGTTTTTCATGATGCAAAAAAGTGCTTCGCTTGCTCCTAATCGTCCCCTTTTTTCAGAAACGCGACGGTTTCCGATTTGGCGAACGTTTTTGAAGAAGTTGTTCGACTCGAGGAACGGTTGCGTCCTCATCGGCAACGATATTTGTCTTTACTTCGAGAAGAAACGGATTTTCCTGGAAACGTACTTCTATTTTTTTATTAGTGCATTATGAAACAAATTCGTGTTTCCTTATTTGTTTATAGAGCGACGAAGGTCGACGTTGTAGTCGGTTTTTCAGAGGGATGCAAATTATAATGCACAATGTCAGTCACGTTTATCACGTTTTAAGCGATTTAAATATACATTTTTGCGAACGCCCGCCGCGCATTTTGTATCCTCGATTGAATCAAAACGAATCAAATATAACTGTACACCAAGCGGAAGTAAATTTGTCTTTTCTGTTATACAAAATGTTGTTTCGTGTTTGTAACTAACGATCAACTTTAAGGCACAGATTACGATGAGTTTCCGACGTGCAAATGGTTCTGGAGCGACTGATGCAGCTGCAACTCCAGCTTCTCAAAGTAGCGCGAATCAACCGAGTCCTGCTGCCAACGTCGCCGCTCCCGTTTCTGGTTTTACAATACCGTCGAACACTTTCGGACCGATAAATTTCAACGCTGGCGAAACGGGTTTTGGGCCAATGAATTTCAATTTTTCCGGTCCCGTGCAAATGCACGCCGAGGGCGTTGGCGGTCAAACGACATCTTTTACGATTCCTATGCAACAATTAGGCGCTCAATTTCAACAAACGCTGTCAAATTCCGGAACGAACCAATCTGTTCCTCAGCAAGCGTCGAACGAGCAACAGCAAGCGCAAAATCAACCTCCGCTGAATTTTTTTCAACAACTTATGCAAGGCGTCGCCAACGCCGGCGTGCTTTTAGGTACGAAACGTGCGTTACTCGTTGCATTCATTTTTCTTCCAGAAGCCTTGTTTTTGTTTTCTCATACAACATGCTTTTCAAATTGTACAGTTTTGCGTTCCGTAGGTTTAGCGCCGACCATGGCCGGAGGCGCCCGTCAACAGAATCCGCAAGCAGCCGCGGCCGCGCCGAGTCAACAACCTGCAAATCTCGTTCAGCAGCAGACACCTTTTCGAATTCCTCGACCGGTTATTTCGATGCAGCAACAGCCTCGCGTTGGAATTCAATTCGGTCATCGTGGGGTTGGTTCCATGCAAATCGGCCAACCAAATATGGCGGGAATTCTGCGCGGATTTCAACCCGGTCTAGGATTTCCCGCCGCCGGACAGCAAATACGTTTCCAACAACAGCATCAAAACCCGCAACAGCAGCCCGTCTTTCAACAACACATCGTTCGTCATGGCGCCCCGCATACGCACCATCAGGCCGCGACATCGACCGTCATTGTAAATGCTTCGAATTCGGATCCGATTTTCGTCGGACCGCGTCCGCCTATGGATTTACCGTTGTTCACTGTTGATCCGTTTTTGCCTTGCCCGTCGAGACATTTCAACTTGATAAATCGTTCACCGAATAGTCGTGGTCGACGCGGAGACGGAAACGCTGCTGGCGGCGTTTCAGTTGCATCCGTAAATTATTCTTTTTCTCCAGAATTTGAAACAAATTTGTAGCCTGCACGTTGCAATTTCAGACGGCTCAGCGAACGAATGCGAACACCCATGAAGATCATCCTTTGTCGGATATAAATGAATTCGAAACTACTATCGAGCAGATACTTCGCTCTGTTTTGGAAGGAATGAACGATCAACCGATCAGTAATCCGTCGTCGCTCGGAAGTAATCATCCTAAACGCGTTTCAAAGTTCACGACGAATAAACGTGGTTTATTGCAGCCTACAATTTCGTACCGGTTGGATCCGGCGTTCGCGGCGGGGACGGTTTCGAAGCGTTCGTCGCTCCAATGGCCGGCGCCACCAGTCGTACGCACCAGCCGATCCATTTGAGTACCTTTGGTACTCCATCGGCGGCGGATTCAAGTTTCTCTATGCCCGACGGTGATTCGCCGCCTATGCCCGATATGGACACATCTGGCTCCGAATCAGAGAATGAAATGACTTTGATGGTGCAGCGACTGTTTCAAAATTTGAGCCAAAATCCATCTCAACCGATGTCTGAATTTATGCGGTCTTTCGGTCGGGACTTTGAAGAACCTGGAACGTGTACGTCTTTTTTTGACTCGAACTTCGCTTATTATTAACTTTTTATTTTTTTGCTTCGTTTCAGCCGTTTTTTCAAACATTATCAACGTTCTGACACAAGTTGTGACGCTCAGCGATTTGTTGCCGTTGTTCAGTCGAACTTCGCTGACGCCTTTAAATCGAGCACGTACGCCGCTTCGTCGTTACTTCATCGAAAATGTGTTGAACGACAACGATCGACCCTCCGAAGAGGATTTGCGTCAGGCCGTTATTAGAGTCGCCGGCGCCGATCGGGAACACTTCGAAACGTTAATGGTAGTAAAAAATCGGATTTTTTGGTTTCGAAACATTACTTGAATGTATTTTTCAGGCCGATGCGCCCACTCGAGACAATGTCGATTTGGTCAGGTCGATGTTGAATGTATATGAAATGCGATTGTTGGATCTTATTAAACTTTGCTTTGGAAATGCAGGTACGGTTCGAAAACGCGTCTCGATTTTTGTCTCTAACGGCAATAAAATGTTTTCAGAAAACGAAAATTTTTGCGAAAATTTTTACGATATCGTATGGAATTGTTTACAGCAGATCGTTTCGTTGGGCGTTCATTATCACGCCAACGGCGCAGCGGGTTTCGAAGATTTGGCCGTTAATTATATCGTGAGTCGGTTTCTGTAATATTTCCTGGAAACTAAAATTTAATCACTTTACACAATTTTTAGCGAGTTTAAAATTTAAAGACGTAAAAATATGTTTCACTAAAATATTTTACAGAGTTCGAGCATGTCCGATTTGTCGGCCGACGTCCAAGATGTTATGTCGGCAAGTGGTCGTGACCATGCAAGAAATTTGATCGCCAATGACGTTCTTCCCGAAGCAGCTGTTGAACAATTTGTGGTGCGTAGAACAGCGGAAAACGTCGTCCAATCTGATACATCATCGGTGAAAAATGAAAATAAAGGCGATGTCGCAGGCAAAGTAGGAATTTTCCCAGCGTTGAATTTTGAATGGGCTTTGCACGCGTTTCATTTTGTTTTTTTTTAGCAATCCGGGAAAGAAAATTTGAAACGATCTGTGCTGGAACGTCATCTTAACGACACCGAGCCCGTCGATGGTAATTCATCAACCACGGAACCGGAACTTGGGACCGACGACGAATGGAAACGTCATTTGCCTGCCGTAATTTTATTTCTCTTCCTTGCTAGTAGTTATCGAACTTTAAATGAAATGAAGCCTTTTATTTTAAGGATTGGGTCAAAGTTATAGAGGAAGACGTTGAGCGCCAACGCGGCCAACCGGTACAAAAACCGTTCAGCGATGCCTATATAAACGGCATGCCGATGAAACGTCGAAAGGTAGTTTTCCGCATATTTCAGTTTTTGATGGCTTTAACGACGATTTTGGTTCAGGTCGTTTGCGAAAGCAAACCAAATTTGACATCCGATTCTGAATCGTTGTTTCGACAAGCGTTAAGAAGTTCGGTTAACGAGGTGTCGGTGACGCCGGTGACCGGTGCACTTACCGAAGACGTAGTCAATTCGGCGCCCGTACCATCTGTTTTGTTGGATACATTCGAAGAAAGCTTGCACGATAAAATTCGACGTCGACTGCAACACGATCCAGATTTTGATGCGAAACGTTTTCCGTCCATTAAACGCCTTTTCGATTCGTAAAAATTGGTACAAACAAAAAAAGTGTTTATAATTGGTTTTCTACTCCTGTTTGCTTCTTTTCATATGCTTCAATGTTTTTTTCACTTGATTAAGTAAATTCGATTGTGAATGTGCTTAGAAAGTAAAAATCTAAATTTAGGAAGTCTTTTGCAGTCAGGTGTTAAACAATAAGTGTAAAAAATGTAAATGTAAAATGTAAACGTAAATAAACAATAAACAATAAATGTAAATTCAGTTGAAAGCTTATTAACTGTTGAAATTATTGAGCGCATATAGTGCGAATAAAAATAGGTGCGCGCGTTAAGGTTTGCGGTATTTTTTTGTTGCTTAAAAATTTTCAATGAACGATATATCGATCAATTCTCAAGATTTTTAAAAGATTTTTTTACTATGTTGTATGGAATTCAATTCTATATAACCTTTAAAAAAATTGAAAAATCGCTAGGAAAAATTCAAAATTGATCGATTAATCGAACTTTGAAAATTTAAGTAAGCACCGCAAACCTACGCGCGAGGACATTATTTTTCCTTGTAATACCTAGTTTTACTGACTAAAAGGAAGCAATTTGTTAAAAGAAAAGTGAACAAATAATCTGACGGAAGTAAAATTGACGAGGTACATCAATAAGCACATAATAAAAAGTTTTCTCTGTTCGTCATTTCATCACCAACCGGAAAACCTCATTGCATCTTCGTAAGCCGCTTTAGCTCGTTCGAGCATTTCTTTCTTTCTCCATCCAGTTTCATCTTCGTCAACCTTTGCGATTGCTGTAAGCATCGGTTCGATCATGGCCACCGACAAAAAACCATTAATGGCGAAAGCATTTTCGTACAGTTTTTCCAACCTGTCGAAGCCGATCGTCATTTTATCGCCTGCATTCTGTTTCAAACGGTCGTAATAGAAACGCAAAACGTCCCGATAATGATTTCGTCGCATTTCATGATTTACAGACCAACTATCCAATCGGGCCATATCCGTAACGCACGAACCTTGGACGCAAATCTGCCAATCTATTATCGCCGCAACGTCGTCGGACATCGAGCCATCGGAATTTTTCACGAACATTATGTTGTTGATCCACGTGTCGCCGTGTTGCAAAACTTCCTCCATGATTGTTGTAAATCCACGATGGTTTTTAATCATTGCGTCAGTATTAATTTGCTTAAAACACAAACAAACTTTCTATGAATAATTACTACGATAATTCGCTGAATACTCAACCGTTTGCTAGCTCGTACAAAAGAATATCGTCCTCAACAACCAAGTGAAATTAACGGAAGTTGACTTTAATTTTAATTAGGCTTATAACTGAGCTTAACTATTCGACACTTTTGTTTTCGTTTTGTCTACGAAACAGCATCCACAATTATCCTTTATCAGGTTATACTTTTGAAACGGCTTCTGCGTCAACGTTGGCGAAATAATCGGGATATTTTTCTTTCGCAATACGTAATCCATTCAACGACACGTCATCCATGCTTCTGAAACTTTCTAGTACCGATTCGAATCCCGGTATATCATTGCGCCATGGAACATTTGTGGTCATGGACCACGCGTGTACATCCGCCAGTGCGGCCACAACATTTTTCCACTGGTTCAAATTGAGACCAACGGCAATGTTGCTTATGATTCCGGCCCGATCACTCAAATCTTCCATTACAATTACGCCTGGTCTCGAACTCGTAATTGGCCAGCATCCGTACACCTTAGGTATGGGAATGATGTTTTCTTTTGACAGAAAATTGTACACTTTGCATTCAACTTCGTGAACGCGTATTATGAACGAATTGTCAACTTCCGGTGCTCCTAACTGTTTCGTTATTTCATCACTGTTTTTCAACGTCGGCGCTTTGACAACAACCTTACCAGGTAATCCATTTTGAGTGTCCCACTTCAACTTCACAGTCATAACATCGGATAGAAATCCGAGACCTTTAGAAATAACTCGGCCATCAACACTGTCCAATTTAGCTTTTGTATTTAACGAATTTTGTAGAATCGATTCTAAATGGTCTTTCGTTATTGGTGTGTCGCAAATCGTATCGGTCATGTTCATAAGTTTAGAACAGCATTAGTGACAGCCGTCAAATGACATGTACTGGCGTTTCTTTTATAAAATAACATTAAAACTAGTTAAAAGAGGATACACATAAAAAGTATATGCCAACGTCCTGCTAGACGCAAAGTACATAATGGAAAAAGAATGTTGAATATGTAGATAGCGAGTATAACGAAAAAAATATTTCTGAACTTCACTCAGATCGTAAAAACTTATTTGTTCTTTATAATAATAGTATGTGCGTTAGGAAAACTCACAGTTTCGAGGCTAAGTTAGACAAAAATATAATCGTACTTTGTAGGTTACTATACTACTATACGTATTTACTAAAAACATAACAATTTCCGATTGTATTTCTTTGATGAATTCAATTTCAAAAAACTTGCAACATTCCTTCGAGGTCAACGATCAGCGAATTAGTGCCTCGAACAGAAGAATATACGTTCAAACAATTCTTTCAGGGCCGAAGCCCATCTAAGTAAAGCTATTGTCGATCAATCTTTGGTTGATATTATTGCGGCATCCTCCAAACAACCAATGGAATCGAGGTTCTTCATCCCCTCAATATTTCACTCAGTGTACGCACAAATATAACTAAACGAATGACAAAGTTGGGTTTCGAGGAATCGGGAAGTTGCTTAAAAGCGAAACGAAAGTAGCCGATTGAATTAATGGAGGATAGAGAAAGCCGAGGTACCAGAACACAATAGGACTAGGAAGTCGGGGAAATTTTTAATATACCGAAAATACCAAGTGGGCGTTTATCAGTTTCTACTCGAGCACACCGCCAAGATATACATGGAATCGGTGGATTCCTCGGAGATTCGCCGCTTAATTAGCGTCGCTGGGATAGCGAAAGAAGCCGAAAAACGTACCGCTTTTGATGAACCCAATATTGGAACGGCGTTGCGGATACTAGTCAAGCAAAAACGAGCGGATGAGAAGGAATTCGTTTAGTTTGGTTAACTGATTTAACTGATTTTTTTGCTCTTTTTGCGCCATCCCGAAATGTGCCGCTGAGACACAAAACGTCGAACGATTTTAATGTATATTTCATTTCGTTCCTTATACCGAGTTTGATCATTTTGGTGGCGTTTAATGGATTATATTTTGCTTCATACGCGGTTCAACTTAGTATATTATATGGTAATTTGGAACTGATTGGATATTCATTAGAAATCGTTTCTCGTTTGTTGTTAATTGTTAAACGGTAGTCGGGTGGTTATTTCGAGAAATGACCACTCGACAAAAGCATCGCGACAAAGTTGAACGCCTGGTTATTTGTCTCAAAAAATTAATCGTTTTCCTATTCAGTCACGTCGGTCTTTGCGCGTTAGTTATCGCTTATACGATGTTAGGCGCCGTCGTATTTCGAGCCATCGAAGGTCAACAAGAAAGAGACACTAATAAAATGATTTGGGACAATAGGAAAAAATTAGTTGATTCTATGTGGGACATTACCACCGAGCACGATATTAAATACGACGTTGCACGTTGGCATAAAAAATGCATTACTTCCGTTTACGATTTCAAGCACATTCTCGTCGGAACGATACAACGTAAAGGATACGACGCCAAACATTACTATGAAAATTCTCAGTGGACGTTTTCTGGTGCCTTTTTCTATTCGCTCACCGTCATTACGACGATAGGTAAATCGAAACGCGTTTCATTTAAATACCACAGTAGTCTATGTACATACAGTAGGTTTCTATTGAAGACACTTTTTGACTTTTTCTTTATTGCCCGTAGTACTTTTGTCGCTATTTTACGCTTATTGACTAGTATACAAACTGCCGAAGCCCTACTATATAGAGTAGCAGTGAATCTATAAATAAAACTTTAACAAACATAAAATATACAATGAAGACTTTGAAGTTCTTCTTCTTTCGGGCAGTAAATTTCGATTAAACAACGGTTCTCTCTCGGGTTTTCGGCGTCTAAGCTGAATCAATATTAAATCTGTGCCGCTATCAAACGACACAAATTTGTATTTTTGCCAATTGACTCCAAATAAATTGAGTGTAGAGGATACCGAAAATCTTCATGGGCGCAGAGACTGGCTCCGTGTCTTTCTTTATTTTGCCATTTTAGTCTTGCTTTTCATACGAAAACAAGAATAACGAGAGAAAAATAGTTAAAAGTCGAAAATAAGCGTTTTAAATTTATTTAGACATGCATGTATTGTGGCAAAAATGCATCTCGGTTTCCTGAATCTAACGCTTCACTTTTTTATCAACTAAACGAACAAAAATTCAATTCTTAAAATTTATATGTATCAGCAAATGTCAGCACTTGATTGTGCCCTTTTGGCGATGTTGAACAAAAGATTGATGGGATAAAAATGATTGCCCAAGAAATATTTTAAAAATGTTCATTTTCAACAGTAGTTTGAGTCAACTCGTAATTCGCTGGATTCTCCTATGAATTGAAACCCTTTTCACTTAAATTTATTGTTTTTAATCTTAAATAAACTCGTCATTATGTGATTCATGTTTAGGTTATGGCAATATCGCTTGCAGAACCTATTTTGGAAAAGGGTTGACGATATGTTACGCGATCGTCGGCATACCGATAATGTTACTGTTTTTAACGAACATCGGTGACGTATTAGCAAAATGTTTTCGAGTAATGTATCGAAAATCGGTGAAACTTAAAATGCAATCGGTCCTGTGGCATAAACGACGAAAGGTGAACCGTTTAAGAACGAATTTAAACGACAGAAAACAAAAAATAGTACCACCGTTTTCTATTCAAACGGCTTCGTCGTCGTCATCGACGTCGAGAAAGCATTTGAAACAATCGCACGTTGCATTGCACGACGATAATCATAATCCGAAATTACAGTATCACAAATCGAAAACACCCCCGACGGTAAGTCGAGGCGGCTCGTTTTCGACCGGCGCCGGTAGTAATTACGGCAATTTTGCGATGGAACAAATGCGCGTCGAAGCTTTGTTCCGACAGTATGAAATGGACGAATTAGAATTTCGAGAAAATATGGAAGAAAAGTTGGAAAAAATCAACGTACCTCTTTGGTTAGTGCTCGTGACGATGATCGGTTATTTAGTTGCCGGTAGCGTGCTATTTACGATTTGGGAAAAATGGGATTTCGAAGATTCGTTTTACTTTTGCTACGTCAGTTTGGCGACGATCGGTTTCGGCGATTTATTTCCCGGTTCGTCGTTGGTCGACGATGCGTCGGCTCAAAAAAATTTAGTTATTACCTCGTTTTATTTATTATTCGGAATGGCCTTAATAGCCATGTGCTTTAACTTGGCGCAAGAGGAAGTTGTAACGAAAGTCACTCAAGTTGCGATCAAAGTTGGCATCGTACGAATCGACGGATACGATGATAACGACAACGATGAAAACAATGAATAACAATTTTCAACATCTTTCGATGCTCCAAACAACGCATTATCATTCACACAATGTAACGAAACGGCTCCAAGGCCAATCTCACAGCTCACAGAACGGAACCATATCCTGCTCGATTCTACTTTTAATTCCAGTAAAAAGTTAGTGGCACTCATTACCAGCAAACTTAATTCATTCATATGTAATTACGGTACTTCTTTGCGTTTTAGTTGTAAGTTAAAGCATTTGCGAATAAAAAAAATACGAAAGTATAGATTTGGATTGTTAAATAGAGGATAATTACGAAAATTGTTGAGAAACTGTAGCCTATAATAATGGATTCTAAATCAGTCCATTTTTGCTGTGTTTTGTTTCTACAATATATCAGCAACGTTAGTTACCTAGGCTGTATCAGACTTTCCTAATCAAACTCCCTGCATTTTATCATGCCATTTCACATGGCATTTAGCTTGTGCATCGATTCTTCCGTTCATTTCCATGACTACAAATGGTCGTCAAATCGGCCCATATAAGCAAAGGGTTAGGAACGGTTTGTTGTTAAGCATATTAGCTTTTAGCTTCCCTTATTATCAACAAAAAATGCCGAATATTACTTGTATAATAGTTATTTTCATCCAATTTTTAATTGCCAACAACGTTGGAAATAATTACACGTGTACTGATTCGAGACGAATTATTATTGACGAAAATCACGGGTTTATCAGCGACGGTCCGTCGTTTTATCCCGAAAATACTCATTGTGAATGGTTGATTGTTGCGCCGGAAAATAGTTTCATTTCATTTCATGTTTTAAATTTGCAAACCGAATGCCTTTACGATTACTTATACGTGTTCAGCGGCAATTCATATTCATCCGGACAATTATTGGGATCTCTTTGTGGAAACCAATCACTTCAAAACTTCACTTCACATTCTCAGGTGATGATTACATAATTTCAGTTTTTCAAACTAATACTAAACTAGCGACTCAAAATAACGCAACAACAAATCAACCATGCCGCTATAGTTGCTATCGCGCACAAAAATAATCAGAAAGAGATTTTGAACAAGGTGAAGAAAAAGTTTCGACATCATTTCGATAATATGTTTCCTTTTGTAATGTTTATATAACTAAAGTTGTTTCAACAAGTGATTCTTATGTTCATCTTTTCAGATGCTAATCTTGTTATTCAGTGACGCTAATACTGTTCAACAAGGATTTGAAGCAGAATATTTTATATTCTCTTGTCCAGAAAACTGTAACAATCGGGGTAAATGTCAGCAGGAATCAGGTACCTGCTTTTGCGACGAACCGTATTCAGGATCGTCTTGCGAAGAGATGAGTTGTTTATCAAACCAGTGTTACGGTCACGGAACATGCCTTTTAAACGATAGACAACAGTATTGCCAATGCAACGAAGGGTACTACGGCGATAGTTGCAATATCCGTTTTGGAACTAATTCGAGCGAATTATTGCATTGGAAACGCCTCGCTTCGTCACAGTTTTCATCACGAGCGAGCCATAATCTAGTTTACGTTGATGAGATTAGCAAGATTTTTATGTTCAACGGTTACGACCTGAACAACATTTCGACCGATTTGGTCGAATTTGACACACGTTCAAACAAGTGGACGGTTAGCGCAGGAGTAAATCCTAATCCGAGGTACGGCGCAGCTGCGGACGAAGTACCATTTGGATTCGCTTACTACGGTGGATGGACATCTAATACGGATTTACTAATGAGTAACGAACTGCATATGTATAACGCGGTGTTTCTACAATGGATGCAACCGAAACCAATTTGCCAACCGCTTCAGTGCTCTAATCCACCCGGATTAGTTTATCATACTATGACCAGCGTCGACGACACTGCATTGTATGTTATCGGCGGAATTACGGAACGATTTTTGTTCAACGAATTCATCTACAAATATCACATTCGCGACAACGTTTGGATAAAAATTTCTGCCAAAAACTATATCGGTATGCTTAACCTGCGATTTGGTCACAGTACGGTGTATGACAAATCGTTGAATAGTATGATTGTGTTCGGCGGATTCGTCCCTCAAACTATTAGATTATCGTACGTTGACGATAGTTTGTTAATGTTTGACGTCGAACGCGAAATTTGGATTAATGTAAAGTCGTCCGATGGAGGTTCGGCGCCAATTGGCAGAGCATTTCATTCCGCATCTTTATTCAACGAATTCATGGTCATTTTTGGTGGTACGATTGATATTAGAGCATCAAACAGTAACGAAACATGTATTACCGATTCTATATGGTTGTTCAATACTTGCAATCGAAAATGGTTGCAATTATCGATAAAAGAGGATAACGTCGAACGCCTGTTACCTCGATTTGGTCACGCGTGTGTTATCGTTAATGACAGTTTGATTGCCAGCGGCGGTTTCTATGGGAAAGTGTTAAACGACGTTCTTATTATAAAATTACCATCGAACGAAACTGATTTCGAAGTAAATTTATATATACAATTTATTTTTACGTCGAACCTTGAAAATGATGCACTTCTCTTTCTAGGTTTTGTGCCAAAACCGCAATCATGAGGAATGCCTGTTTTTTACTCAATGCGAATGGTGCGAAAAAGATAACGTTTGCTCAAAACGTGGTTTGGTAAAGTTACGCTTTTCTTTCAGCATTTGCAAAAATTGCATATACATTTTTGATTTTTTAGAAATGTACTACATCTACTACATCTAATGAGTTGCAAATAACCAAATGCAAACAGAATTATTGCTCGTCATTTTTATTTTGCGATGAATGCCAATTCATGAATTCATCGTGTTTTTGGTGCTCAAAAACTAAACAATGTTTAGCAGACCTGAATGGTATAAAATGCAAAATATGCTAATCGATAATGAAACCGATAAAGGCGATACTTTTAGCATCCCAATGCACGAATAACACGAAAGGAAAGTGCGAAATTGCGCCGAAAGGGATTATCGTTCGATATTATAAACCACCCATAGATGTCAATTTCCCTTATAAAGTGAAAAAAATTCTCTGTTTCTATCACATGATCCGATCATTTAAATGATTTTTTTTGTCATAAAGGTTGCGATTATTGATCGATTGAACGTTAGCTTCCAGTTTCAGCTGACGTTCTCTAACGAAAGATTTTTCATCGGCTTGGGGTTGCACACCATAAAAGCAAATTTCTTACTGAAACTCTCAAAAAGTTCGAGAAATATTTCAAAGTCAAATAATTTAACAGTTAATTTATGGAAAACGGCCTTTACGTCGATTTGGTTAGACGTCAGACCAATTTCAAATCAATCGGTATCTACTTTTCATGTAAAATAACGAATTGATTGTTGAGAAATTTTGTTTCAGAAGCCCACTTACACATCCGGTGCCGTTAACGACGCGCAAAATTTCTTGGTAGCCAGTTTCCCATCAGTGACCAATGGTCCAATTTTGAACGATTATTATGTCCAAATTGAAATTTCTCAAAAAATATCTGTAACTAACGGAGTAATTTCTGGTTTCGCATTGAAAATTAATGACGAAGTTAGTATTTCAGTTTGAATCACTTTTTCTTTTACTAAATATATTCATTGCCCATTTAGATCATCGGGAGTGATGCCATCGAACCAGATAATGTGAACGATTCTTGCTCCGTATCTACGAATTGTCAATTATGTATGATTAATATTCGATGCGTTTGGAACGCGCAAAAATCGTTTTGCGTGAATAGACAAGTCGCTGTTTCTGATCAAGAATCGCGATTTTTAGTCCTAAATCCAGAAATGTGCTTTCAATGTTCTCATTCAATTAATTGCTCCGACTGCCTGAAGGTGAGATTTCAAACGGAATTTTTTATCGATGAAACCGTCCATAGAACACCATCAAGGTTATTTCGAGTTTTTTTTCAGCATGATGGTTGTTTATGGTTGCTTTCAGAGCAAATTTGCATTAGACGGAATACAATATTGCAAAACCAAATTACAAATGAAGAGAGATGTCCAACATCTTGTTTCAAGTTTAGACGAATAATTAGTTAACCGTTTTAGGAACTAATTTAAGAAACGTTATTTTTTTAGTCGAAATTCCTGCACGTCGTGCATTGGTTCTAGCGATGATTGCGTTTGGTGCAAAACGAGTGGCACCTGTTTTCCGTTTCATCTATATCAAGCCTTATTCTTATTTGGAAAATGTCGAGATTGGGTGAACGGATTCGCTAATGACTTAACAAAAGTTCTAAATGCAACGAAAAAGTGCGGCGATTGCTCAATTAAAGACACGTGTGGCGATTGCATTCAGACCTTCGGTTGTGGTTCATGCTCAAATATCGACGATCATCAAACTGATGTTTGTTTGCGTGGAGATTTCTTATCAGGCGTGTCATGCAATCAAGTACTGTTACTAACTTTAATCTAAATCGCATTTTACTTCTTCAGCATTTCTAATTTGAGGTATCTACCGATAAAATTTGGAATTACACAAGTTGTAGTGGTTTGGACGAATGTACGAGTCATTCAGCCGTGTGCCACGAAAAGGCAGATTGTATAAATACAAACTACGGGTATATGTGCAAATGCCAACGAGGTTTTGAGGGTGACGGCGTTAAAACCTGTGACAAAACGTATTTAATTAAACTCAAATATGTTTGATATTTCACGAATAATATTTCTCACTTTCTTTTAAGTTGCGATCAAGTTTGCGTACATGGTAAATGTTCCAGTTATCCGGATTACTTTTGCGCTTGTGAAATTGGATGGACCGGTGATAACTGTTCAATAGACTGTGGCTGCAACGGACACAGTTGGTGTAGCAACGGAGTTGGTAAATGCGACAAATGTTACAACAATACCACGGGTCCTAATTGCGGGTTTTGCGCACCTGGTAGCTTCGGAAATGCAACAACGCCGATCGTAAATTAGCCTTTTCCCGTTTCGTTAAAAGTTACAGTTATCCATTCTTCTATTCAGGGTTGTCAATTATGTATGTGCAATGGGCACGGTAATATTTCGCTGGGAATTTGTGATTCGCAAACAGGTGCATGTTTTTGCACAAACGATACAGAGGGATCGCATTGCGAGTTTTGCAGACATAACTATTTTGGCGATGCAAGGTATGGATTTTCTCCTTTTTGTTTAACTTTTAAAATGATGGAAAATTCTCTCTCTCGCTCTCTCGCTTCTATTATTTTATTTATTATTATTTCCTTACTTAATGATATATCAATATTCTCTTCCTTTTGTATCTCTTTTTCTAGTTTGCCCCATATCGTTTTAACCCCGCTACATTCATATAATGTATGCACTATATCCCACATGTTTTACAATTTGCATTCTTTATTACCTTACATTTTTCCAAATCAAGTTCACGTGGGAACTGCCAGTATATCATGTAATGTTTTAAACTGAAACTGTATTAACTGATTTGTTAATTCGTTTCCCTGGTTAATGTCCAAATTTTGTTCCAATCCTTATTTTCAAATTTGATTAATTTTCCACATAAGTTGGTCCGCAGGTTTTTCTTTAACACTATTCATCCGTTCTTGCTTTGTCTTCTTAATATTTATCAATATATTATCTTTGTGCTCCACTAAATAGATCCTGCCTCCTCCTTGATAGTGATTTTCACATATCCTCCTCCACTGTTTTGGCATTGCTGAGTATATTACCATATACTGAAACCGCTCGCCGAATACCAGTAGAATAGTAAATCAAATTTATTTCCCTGCAGGCTTTGATAGTGTAAACTTCTTCCGTTTTGTACTGTAAATCTGTTATCTCTGTCCTACTACTTTTTCCCATTCCACACTGTCTATTATTACATACTTCACTGGTGTCATTATCTGCTCATAAAATCCTTTTACGTAATACCGACATTTCCTCATATTAGAATTACAACTTAACATATACTTTCTTCCACTACTCTTTTGAAACTGCTTTAATCCGACATAGCTCCATTTCTCTGACCCTGTTGCCATTATTCTTTTGATCCATGTGGATCTTAAGCCAATTATTTGTCCTTCTATATCTTTCGCATCAATTCCTCCTTCCTTATACTGTTGGATTAGTGCATTATTTTTCATTTTTCCCGTTCCTGAACACATATAAAATTTCTTATTAGTTTCTTTAATGTTGTTATTATTTCTTCTGGCAGTTCCAGATTATTTTACGGAATATATCAATTTCGCATTGATTCCATGTTACCTTTCCGAAAAAGGTTATATTTCTTTTCTTCCACTTTTCACAAGGGTATTAATTTTCATATGCGACAATACCATCCATTATATCGTTGTTTTACGTTTTTTTTGTTTAATATAACTTTAGACAGAATGGTGTTTGTTACGCGAAATGTTCCGGAAGAGCGATGATAAGTAACATCTTGCAATCCGGTGGTATTGGGATGACCGAAAATTTGAAAGACAGTGAAAATATTTATTGCGTTTGGATATTAAATACCGGATCGAATATTGACATCGACCCGTCAGTCAAACCGATCGTCCCATTAGAATTATCGGTTGAATTAGGGAACATGGACTGCTTTTTGGACGATCTTCTTATCTTCGATGGCGTTCCGAGTTTCATTTTGAAAAGTGACTCGTCGCCGACAAACGACAAAATGCTCGGTCGTTCGTGCAGCTTTGGACAGACAAAAAATGTTTCGACATATTTTTCTAAGAATGGCTTAATGACTGTGGTGTATAATGGTCGCGGTGCAAAAGCGAGTGTCAAATTTAATGCTCAGTATTCGCCTGTTTCGTGCCCACTTTATTGTTCAGGTCGACGACAATGCGTTAACGAAATTTGCCAATGTAAAACAGAATTCTACGGCTCAAACTGCGAATTTCGATGCGGAAACGAATGTCCAAACGGATGCACTTTTTCCGAGAATAGCAAAAGTTGCCTTTGCAACGAAGTTTTAGAATGCAGTCGACGAACGATTGGATCATATTTGAACATCACCGAAACAATACTGTCGCTGTCAACGAATCCACACAGGCTAATTTCATCAATCATGGCCGCGGACGAAAAATCAAATTCTATTTGGATCTTTGGTGGCTTCGAATTGAAAACGCAATCGATCTCAAATGTTTCAATGAAGATCGATTTATCCGAAGGTACGGTTTCCGAAATTAATCAAAACCCTTCGCCCAACGCCACTTTTTTGCACTCGTTCGCTGTCGATCCGACGCAGAACGGTTTTTTCTTGTACGGTGGTTACGGTTCGAATGGTGGTTTTTATTTTTTTAATTTCCTTACTTCAAAATGGTCACAGTTGGATACTAGCGTTGACCAAACGAGTCAAAAACTGCCGTCGCTGTTTGGACACACCTTAACTATGACTTCGAGATCGTTGTTTATAATCGGTGGTTATTCGTTAGAATTGGGATTTAATTACGATTTGTTCTTTTGCAACACTGAAAACAAAATTTGGAGACGTTTGAAACCGTCGGGTCTTAGTTTGCCAGCAATTTACGCGCATTCATCGACGTTTTATGAATCGACGATGGTCATTTTTGTTTACGGGGGATACGTTTTTGATGGTGTCAAAATGATACTATCAAATAGATTGTATGTCTATAACATTGTACAACAAGTGTGGTCAGTCATGCCCAGCAGAAAATCTGTTTCGAACTTTTTTCAAGTAACGCTAAGGAACCGAAACTTGATCGTAACGATAGCTTGTTTTATTTTTTTAGCCAATTTCGGTTTCATTTGCTGCAAGTAGAATCGTCAACGACTACCTTGTAGTTGTTCAACACAGTGACAATTTTCTTCACAAATTTCCCGAAGTACAAATTTACAACATTCGCAATCAGTTATGGGATGAGGTCCAATTCCACAAATACAATTTATCGCACTTGTTTTTATCGAACACCGTTTCGACGAAATCTGTAACATTCGATTGGCACATATCAACGCCATTTGGACCGAATGAAATCCTCTTTATCGATACGTCCGATTGGAAATTGTTCAGTTTTCAATTTCCCAACGATTCCTGTTTGTTGGTCGACGATTGTTCGGTCCAGTCGTGCGCCACATGTAGAATTTTAGACAGTGCGGAAGTTTGCTTCAATAGAAATTATGCGAATTCGTTAAAGTTCGTTTTCATATCCTCGTGATTATGCTTTATTTTGATTGAATAATGCAACATTTTCCTTTCAGTTGTGTCGCCATACCAAATATTCAACCGCCAGTGACTTCCAATCAATCGCAATCCGATATGGAATGCGTGATGAGAAAAACTTGCTCCGATTGTATTTCGAACGCAGATTCACTGGTACTACGCCTTTGTTTTGAAGCTTTTTTCCGCGACAACGAATTTGTTTTTTATTTTTTCTCAGAAATGTCAATGGTGTAGCGAACCTTGTACTGGAGGAATGTGCTATCCTTTCGGACAAAGTTGCGATTCGTACAGCCAACCTTGTAGCTTAGCTCAGATTCATCAAGTTCTTAAAGTCGAAAGTTGTCCCGAAACTGTTTGTTTACGCCCTGATTGCGAAAGTTGCATAAAAGGAGGAAATGATGTGGAATATAAATGCGCGTTCACGAGACACATTTCGAAAATAAGTAATAAGAAAGCGCTCCTCGTGTTTGGCCAATGCGTGAACAGCTAAATTAAAATGTAATTTTAGATGCTGTTTATTTTAACGTGACATCTGTACCGAGGTTTCCCTGGACTTGCATCGAGTACGATAGGAATTACATGTCCGCTTTGAATGCGACTGTTACGTCAGCCGAACGGTGTCCTAAACAGTGTTCTGGTTACTCGTCTTGTACTTCCTGCGCTAAAGCAAACACTGAAAACTCGAGAAGTGAAAATTGCCTTTGGTTGGAAAACTTAAACAAAGTGCGTTTTGCATCGAAATTTAACCGAATAAGATTAAAAAATGAATAATTTTTTAGTGTGTTTCGGCGTTTGCTTTGCCACTGCTTTGTTTCAACGGCTTATGCAGAAGAATTACAGCCAACCAATGTAGTCCAACCTGTGAATCAGCTAAAACCTGCAAAGAATGTTTTCAACAAACGAACTGTGTTTGGTGCGCCAATACCAATCAGAACAATGGTGCTGGATTTTGTAAAACTGTCGCCAAAAACGAAGCTTCGATTAGCTGTAAAGGTCAAGATACTCAAACAGTGTCAACCGGTGATTTCCAACTGCATACGTGGAATTGTCCAGATGAAGACGAATGCCTTACTGGAAACAATGATTGCGATAACGACAGCGAATATTGTTTGGACTTGCCAAACGGTTTCGACTGTGCCTGCAAATCGGGTTACGAAAGGTAAATATCTCTGTTTTTAACATTTAAGACAGGTCTTTTGTAAGATTGGACCTTTTGCCTGTATAGGACTGCTTGGAACCCATCTCAGAATTAAAATCTAAATAGCCTATCTTGTAGAGATAAAAATCTAAGTAACATAGTGGGCTTTGTTTTTTCATTTGGCGAATAGTGATCTTCGAAGGCCATTCATTCCAAAAATCAAAATATTTAAAAAAACAGGGGTTTCGTGAAATCGTTCCTGCTCATTTACTATTAGAGATACAAAGAGTTTCTTTACATGGATCAAAAGATGATACAATACCCTACAATTATCATTCTATCAACTTTTTACGTAGCCTCCGTCCTAAACAGATAACGAGATTCAAAGTGCGTGCCCATAATTTTCAGTGTACAAACACTGAAAATGTTGAAAACAAAAAACAAATGTTGATTTTTGGAATGGTCCTCGAAGATCACTATTCTCCAATTCTGACATGGGTCCCAAGCAACATTGTTTGAACCTTACAAAAAACGTGTCTTAAAAGGTGAAGAAAGCTTGAAGCTAGGGTCAACGGAGGATTAACGTTTTTAATAGAATAACATAAATATCAGCTTGAACTGCAAATAAAATATTTACTTTTTGTGTTTGAAGGCTTAAAAAATTTTTGAGGTTCATGCATTCTTGTTTCAGACAGCTTAACAAATGCGTTCCCGTATGCAAAAATGGTTGTGGTCATGGTGAATGCATCAAACCGGAAGTATGTCAGTGCAACTTTGCATATACCGGAACTACTTGCAATGTGGCCTGCAATTGTAATGGTCACTCCGATTGTCCCGGAGCAGACGATTTAAGCACATGTTTGCATTGCTACAATAACACAATGGTAAAATTTATTTATTGCTCACTAAAAATGCTCTAAATTGAATTCTTTCAGGGTTCTCAATGTGAACTTTGTCAGCCACGTTTCATACCAGTGGACAGCCAATGTCTCACTTGTGCTGAATTTTGTAATTTTCACTCTTCTCTCTGTTCTAACATTGGAGACATTTTTACAACGAATACGACAACCAGTTTCGTTCAAGTATAATATCGTTCAAATTGCGATGAGGAAATTTATGTTTCAAGACATAGAAATAGAACGCTTCTATTTTTAAGACCAGCTCATACACGAACCTTATTTGTCGAGAATGTGCCAACCACACTGCTGGAGTAAGATGTAGTAAATGTTTGAACGGCTACTTTCGTCCGCCATATTTCCCAAAGAAAACGCGTTGCGTGCCGTAAGTGACTACGAAAAATTTACTCGGAAGCTAAAGTTGTTGCACAAAGTTGTCATTTTGTATTCCCTGTTTGAGATGTGCTTGCAACGGTCATGGTGTTAACAACGTTTGCGATCCAGAGTCTGGACTAAATTGCGAGTGCACGAATAATACATTTACGCCAGCGTGTGTTGGGGACAACTGTTGGACGGTTCAAGTACAATTATAGATACAGGGTTATTTTTAAAAGACGTTCGCATTTCATGTTTTCTTTCATGTTCAGTGCTCGAAATGTAAAGAATATTTTCGCGGTGCCCCGATTGAGGGACAACAATGTTTTCGCGAAATCGCTGATGGTGCAGAAAATTATTGTTTGACAGCGGGTGATTCGGGTATGAACCAGTTCTATAGCTCTTCAAGTTTGTCTAACTTAACGGCTTGTTGCTAAACAGAGGAATTCGTTTCAGGCCACTGTCTAGAACAAACGTTTTTGACCTACTATCAATCGGCGTTTTATGTTATATTTCCCGATTTTTCAAACGTCGATGTCCGAATAATCATCGATATCACATCGGGTTCGGCTGATGTATTTTTAGCAACCGAAGACATTTTCGTTGTTAGAAAAAACGATATCGGACTAAACGTCGTGTCGTTAAGTGAACGCAAATACGGACCGAATGCTGACACGCTGAAAAAGCTGCAAGAAAATCCCAACGCTCAACTGAATTGGCGATGGTTAATTTCCGCGCAATCAATTACAACGCTAAATGCGTTCGTACAATATTCAGTTAATCCGCCGGTGTTATGGTTAAAAAATTTAACCAACAGAGTAACAATTATAGCGTCAACATATGACTTCGATTTGCAAAAAACCCAATTTTACCTAATTGTACAAAGTAAATCGCCAAAGACGATCGGAAACGTTGTCTACATTCAAGATCAAGCGCGTTTCGAATTGTTCATATTTTTGACCGTTTTTTGTTCGTGTTTCGTATTGTTCATTTCTTTGTTCGTGCTCGTTTGGCAACTGAAACTTAGCCGGGGTAATAATAGAGCCAGGGATAATGAAACGATGGAAATTCAGCAATTGTCGAATCGACCTTTTTCGCGATTTTCACTATTTTTCGAAGATATGTGGAGCGATGGATGCGGCGAACGGAATGTCGACGACCCGTTATCGAATCCAAAATGTAAACCATGTTGCTTACAGTATGTACGAGACGGAAAAGCCTCCGTTGGCACTTTACTGATCCGTCTACCGGGTGGAAAACGTGCCCCGGTTCAATTATGTTTAGCTAGCGCATTGCTGCTGGAACACAATGAAGAAGAATTGAAACAAGAAAGTGATTCAAACGTGCCAAATGAGAGTGAGAGAAAATCTACCCATGGAATATTTTCTCTCAGATCAAGGAACCGAGTCCGACCGGTAACAACTACTACACAGAATCAGCCTTAAAGGACAAAAGCGTGTTACGTACTACAATTCTGATATATACTTCTACTTTTTTTGTTGCCAGATTAATGTTGTTAATCGAAAGAGTAATAAACAACAAAAAATATACGACTAAAAAATAAGGCGCTTTTTTCTACTGCTTTCGATGTTTTATTTGCAGACAAATATTTCTATGTTGCTATAGAGGATTTATAAGTCGACTGTATTTCAGATTTTATTTTTCAAACGCTGTATTAATTTTGCAATTTCGAACAAAAAACATGCAATTAATAGCATACATAGTATAAGAACAAAGCAACGAAAACTGTACTAGTAAACGAAATAAAATTTACCCCACGAACCTATTTAACAACTGTACGAAAATATCATGCGCCGGCTTTTGCTTTTTTCGATTTCTTTTTCGAACCGTCTTTCTTTGAACCTTTGTTTGAATCTTTTTTCGAACCTTTTTTCGAGCCTGTTTTCGATCCTTTGCCTTTCTTCTTGCTTCCCGCTCCAGCTGCTCCTGATTCGCCTCCTGGTGGTGCTGCGGAATCTGCTCCGGGTGGTGCTCCTTCAGCTCCCGGTGCTGCCGATTCGGCTCCTGGTGCTGCGGGATCGGCTCCTTTTTTCGACTTCTTTCCTTTTTTCGAACCTTTCTTCGATCCTTTGTCTTTCTTCGATGCTTTTTTTGACCCTTTCGTTTTTTTCGACTTTCCTTTCTTGCTTTGTTTCTGTTCCAGTTCTGCTGGTGCGGCTTCGGCTTCTGGTGCTGGCGGCGCTGGTTCGGCAGGTGGTGGCGCGGCGCTTTCTGGTGCTGGCGCTGACTGTACTGGTGGTGATGGCTAAAAATAAAAAAATTAAAAACATGTCATGTTTAATCGAATGTGAAATAATTTACTTGTGCAGATCCTCCTCCTCCGGCTTGCTGTTGCTGCTGTTGCATGTAGAAGTACCCTGCTGCCGCGATTGCGACCAATCCAAGAACGACGATCAACATTTTGAGAACCGATCCACGAATTGATTTAAAATATCCCAGAAACGACAAACCAACCGATCGACACCACGACAAATTTTGAAATTGAAAATCAAGCAATGTGTTTGTTTGAATTACCAAGGAATTTTGTGTAAACTTAGGAGCAGAATTTTCGCAGTCTTTATAATTTATTTATTGACTTGAGAAAACGAATGAAAGCATCACAAAAATAATGACAAATATGTTTACAGAATAGCACAAGTATAATGAAAACGAAATGATGCTTTTGAAAAAGTCAAAGCCAGTTGCAACGGCTATCAACTGTTTTCATGTTTTCCTGAGTTTTCATTTTGCATAATTGTGGCGCTCTCTTTTAGCTTTTAAAACTTCCGATTTAGACGAATATCTTAGTGAAGAGTAAATTTTCACATCCTGCAGACTAAATTACAAAATGGAAGTCGAAGAAATGGTGCACGCAATGATCTCTGTGCGGAAGACAAAGTTTACATACATTTCTGATATCAAAGAAGGAAAATCGCATTGATCGGTTCGTTTCGCAAGATTACATTTGTTTTGCCCCAAATGTTTTTATTCGCATTCATATTTTAGTCTGTTAGACGTAAAAACAAAATATGATGAAAAACCAACTGCCATTAGATATATGAGAGAAATGGTGTTATTCTATACTTTCAAAGGAACATTTTTAACGATTGAGGAAAGACAGTTGAGGGAAAATAAATGCAAGATGGGAGAAAGGTGAGGTCGAAGGTTCATTTGGTTCGCAAACGAAAGACTTTCTTACCTTGAACGTTATTTAATTTCTTTTCTTGTACTGCACTAAGTACACTAAGCAAAACTTTTCATGCGCATTATTTCCGCATGTATTATAGCGCAAATACTAATCAATAATTTGCAACATCAGATTATACCTGTAATTCCTGAAATCAGACCGCATTTTTGCGGGCGCCAGTTCTTTGATTGGTTCAATTAGGCTCCATAGGTACACAATACTGTTAACACTACAATGTATGTTTGACAAATTTTTAGTGTGAGAGCGTTTACTACCATACAAATCCAAACGTTTATATACATCTGATTTGTTTTACGTTGTTGTTTTTGTTTTCAATTAACTCTTGCATGGAAATTGCTGGTGTTAATCAGTCATCTATTGATTTGCGTTTTAGATTATTGCAGAAATTACTATTTTTTCTTCGAGAATGATGTTTCCGTTTTTTCCCCAGTTATTATTTTTTCTCCAAAACAAACTCTGGTAGTTGTTATGATTTTCTGTCCAACAGCAACACTAACGGAATGGAAAATGTTCATTACTATAAACAATAATAAAACAAGTTGCAACCATTGATCAAGAATCAAGAATTTTACACTACTATACGAATATAAAAGTCAATCCATTAATTGCAAATTTAGTTTTCCATGAGGCACATCCTTGCCAATTTGAATGAGCCTCATTCGTCCTCTTTCCAATAAAACGCAAGCAGCTTCGTTGTCCATGTCAGAATATGACGACGACGAAAATACTGTTAAAAGCTTTGCGTTGTAACGAATCTAAAAAGTAATAAAAACGTATAAATTGACGAACCATAAAAATCGCATGTATAGAAACTACTTGAAACCCGTTCATTTGCATTTGGTGAGCTCTAATAACGTGAGTGAACCCGTTACGGAGCAAAAACCTTTGTAAGGCGTAAGTAGAAAAAACGTGACCCGTTCCCCGTTTTTCATTTGCACCGAACCCGTCTTGATCAAGCTCGATTTCATCTTCCCTAATAAAATAAGAACAGAAAATGAAAAATAAGAGAGGAAATCTATAAATCGTTCAAACAAAATCGAAGAATGAGTCCGTTAAATAATCTATTTTTTCACACAAGAAAAAGTTATTTACCAAACTGGATCATTCCATAACAGGTCTGAAGCTAATTCGCTCGTTTTATCATCGAAATTAATCGGGGATGGAATACTGTTTAACGTTTCGATAAAATTGCCTTTAATTAAAGAGGGTGGTGGAATGCCACCGTGAACACAAAACACCTGAAAAATACAAATAATTGACAATAAAAACTTTCACATAAAATCTATTTCAAAACAAATTTCGAAGCTTACATTTTTGTTTACAACTGCAGCAATTGGTAACACGTCGAAACAACGATTGATAGCGTCAAAAACCGCTTGCCCGTGAGATCCAGGGAATCGTTCAATACAATCTCTGAAACTGCCCGGTTTAAGAAACGCTCACGGAGGAGTGAAAAAAATAAAAACGACTTACTTGTGAAAATTGAATGTCGTTTGAACAAAACGTATTTCGTGGTTGCCTCTGAGTAAAAATACTCTGGACGGAGCTAAAACTTTTTGAGCAAACAAATAAAGCACAGTCTATAAGACAAAAAACAAAATAAAATTTTCCAAAATGCAAAACCGATAACCAAATGTACTTCAATCGAAAATTCTCCTCGATCAACGTAGTCTCCCAGAAATAAAATTTTAGCAGGACAAAACTCTGGTCCGAGAGGCCATAACTGTTCTTCGAACGCCAATAAATCAGGCAAATTGCCGTGTAAATCGCCTAAAAGCGGAACACAAATAAAACATAGTTCGTTTCGAAAATGGTAACCTGAAAGAATCTTAATTAACCTAAAACGTAAACCGGATCGTCAATTTCGATGCATCGTTTCTCCTTCGATAGCAAACTGTAAACGGCGTTGCAAATGTCTGAAATGCACTCGGCTAAATTCAACACGTCAACTTTTCCCCAACTAAAGGCGTATTTTTTGCGTCCGTTTTCGACATAAGGCTTTCGAAAATAATCCAAACCCCGAAGAATTTCTTTCGCCATTCGAGTACCCTTCAAGACAAAAAGAACAACGTAGAAATCAAAAAACCGTCACGTCGAAACAATGATAGTGCCGCCTAAAATGATCAAAAAAACTGAACAACTGCGAAAAGAATTCGAGAATAACTTTTACCTCTGTTGACATCAAACTTTCGGGAGACAATCCAGAATTATGAGACAAAAAGCTAAAACCATCTGAAATTGGAATGAATGATTATTATTAAAATCTAATGGATAAATCAATTTACTTGAAATATTTGAAACCATTTCGACGATTCTTCCGGTTGCGGTAACCTGCATGGAATGCTTAGAGAAACAATAATTTGTAGACTTTTCTAGAAACGAAATAGTTAACGTAAAATAGAATAGAAACGTAAAACTGCAAAATATGTCCACATACCCGGTTTTAAAAGATCGCACTGCGCGATAGCGTCCGTCGTATCTGGTGGAATATATTTTGATATTGACTCCTTTGGTTTTTCTTTATGTTCGTCTTCCTTTTCTTTGGGTATCGTTTCTACTTCGTACAAAGACCTGTTAAAATTAAACGTAAGTTAATAAAATTCAAGAAATAGAGTAAAAATGAATTCAAAACATAAATTAAAAAGATAAAGTATACAATGGCTAATTTTGCAAACCTACTTTAGTTTTTCAACTATCGAAAATGGTGAACGAAACAATGAAGACGTTCCTCGTAACTGTAAACGCCCGACCTTTTCTAAAAACTGATGGACAGTAAAACTGCCGCAATAATGGCTGAAATAAGTTCAAAATCAATCCACACAATTATGAATCGTGCAAATGTTTTTCAATCATTACATACTTGGAGAGAGCGGTTCTTTCCTGTTCTTTTAGTTTTTCATTAGCAGGAAATTTATTCGAGCATATGTCGTCGATCATCGTAACGAATTCCCCGAAAGCCATATTGAAATCAGGTTTTTGACAATAATAACGAAAAATGTATCGACAACGAAACTCGCCCGGTTCGCTTCCGTGATTCGTGTGAGGCTCTAAGGCGGCGCAGCCAAAAACGAAGTTTGTGAAACTTAATCGGCGATCTTTTCTTTCGTCGAATGCTCTATAGAGAAAATGCAAAACGATTATAAAACCAGAACGATCGCGAAATTAGTTTTCTTCACCTAAAGTAACGTTGGCACTTTGTTTTTGCTTCGGGTACGCCGATTTTAATCAAAAAGTTTTCGAACTGTTCCAAGCTTAGAACTTCTTGGGGGAAACTAAATTCGACGAACGCTTGCGAGAGTAACGTGAATGCTAAAAGGCGGAAATTGTTTTTCAGTCGTTCGCACTTTACGTTTCGCAAAATGTGCACATTTTTCGTCGTATTTGGCCGCTAAACGCAGCTTGTTCTCTCTTTCCAGTTTATTTTCTTTTATATAATCGGATATATCCTGAAGCGACCACGTTTTGCAATAATTTCCGTAATTGACGGAGGATAATTTGGCACCAAAACCTAAGCAAATACTCTGTCTATAACTCGAAACGAAACTATTTTGGAGTCGTACAAAGAGATTCGATTCGTTTAATGATTTCCAAATCACTGTCTGAAAATTGGCCATCGTCGGATTTTTGTTGCAAATTTTTGGCTGACTGCCAAAGCCAATCGCCGCTGTCAGTCTGAGCAAAAACGGATATCGAATATAATGAAAAATTCACGAAACAAAAACTAACCGGGTTAACGTTCGTTTGGACATCGACTAAAACGTAAAATGCAAATATGCGCTTTTTCGAGATTGGTAAAACAGCAGTTTTTAAATAAACAATTCCGCTAAAAGTTGCATCGGGAGACACTTTCTAAAGCAATGGACACGGAAAATGTTCAATAATAAAATTAATCAAACAAACAAACAAATAATTAGGAGGCATATTAGTCTAACTTACATCTTTCAGTAACGAAACAACAAGCGATTCATCGAAGTTCCAAATGGTGTCTGATTCTGCTAAGGTGGGTAACGGTCGTACATCGAACTGGGGAAATTTTAAAACCACTTGTCCCGTTTGCAGGAGGCAGTACGAAGGGCGTTCGAACGCTTTTCGAATGATGCAAACGATTTGGTCCATTTTTCTGTAAGGATTGAAACACAAATGCAGAGTTCTAGCACGAAGGAAGAGTAAGATTTTCATTAAGCTTATTACTGCGCTAATTAACAACAAATTCTGTCCGATTAGACGTCTTCCCGTTCTTTTATAATTAGTCATTAAACAGAATTGATACGAAAATCGCTGCATAGCGAAATGGCACTAAAATTCAATGTTACAAAAAATGTGCGAAGGAAATCCTCTTGCTTATTGCAATACGACATGGTTAGTGTAAAGTGCATGTCATTCTGTAAATGTTGTATTCATGGATTGGTTGATTAATTAGGTTTTATATAGTTTGTGGAGATGGGAGTTTTTTCAAATATGCGACAAACAATGCAAAACACGTTGTTTTTGATTTGCTTTTTGACGTAACTACTAAAGTTTTGTGCAAAATCACCCAAAAATCAAATACTGTTTTATAATAAAATAAAGTATTGATAATAAGTTTACATAAACTAAATAGGTAATATTTCGATCGAATTAGTCTAGTAAACAAGCAATTAATCACATAACATCTTTAACAATTAGTTTTGCAAACACTGTTCGTTTATTGATTACGCGTTCGGATCAGGTTCATTTTCATTCTTCGTTTCATTCTTCAATTCTTCTCGACCGCTGCTTTTCGATTTTTTCGACTTTTTCGATTTTTTCCTTTTCGACTTTCCCTTTCTTGGCTTATTCGGATCGTTTTCTTCTTTTTCTCTAAACGATTTGCTAATGTATGCTGGTTCGTGAACTTTTTCCGCTTCTTGAGCCTGTAGAGGGCAAAAAAAAGATTTGTTTTACGACACTCAAAATAAAAAAAACCAATACAGTTTTACTTACAATAGGTAAATCTGGCACTGGAACTGCGTTTACCAAAACGTTGTGTTGTCGTTGTAGATAAAAATAGGCTGCTATTCCGACGGTACCAACAACGAGCACAAACATTATGTAGGTTTGGTTTTCTTCATCCATTACGAGTCGATCTGACGGGCAATAAACACAAAGTTTAGTTTAGTTACACGAAAAGACACGACCACGCCACGCTACGACCGAATTAAGGAATGATTACTGTTGTAAAGTTGCCAGTAAATTGTAAATTTCGATCGTAAACACGAAAGACAATACTTTAAAATAAAATATATATAATAAAATGTTTTGATTGTTCTTGAATGTAAAAAAATAAATGTAAAGAAATAAATTTCACTCTTACAAACTGTTAGGTTTTGAAAAACATTTCCGTTGCATTTTTAATTGATATAATTCCATTTCTGATAACTAATCGCAACTGTTACGAGTAGATATGATGTAAAAACAGAGATATTACAATAATTAATAACAAGATAACAATAATAAAATAGGAATTAAGTTAAACACGTTTCGGAGGCTTCCTGAGCATCGAACCTGGTGCAACGTCTGACGAAATAGCTTCTTCGTGAATGTCGGTCTCGATTTTAAGGCGATCTGACTTTGGTGATTTTTGTCGTTGACTGGACTTTTGAGAATCTAAACTGAAAGCTTTTACGAGTTTTGGAATTTGTCGCCTGAAAAAAGACACCGTTTTTGTTTTACCAGAAACAAGTAACAAAAAACCGTTAACTTAGTATTACGCAAGAATTGCTTGAATATCAAGCGGAGCTGTTTGATAACCATCTTGAGCATTGCCTAAATGATGTTCGGGGTTATTTTTGACTGGTTGCGTGTACGAACAGCGAATTGGTACAGCTGGTTTCTCTTGTTTGTGGCCCTAAATAGAGTCGAAAAAGTATTTCCAAAAAAGTTTAAATTAATGCCGTAATTATAAAAAAAAAGTACCTCTAGTCCGTATGATTTAAGTCCCTTTTGCGGTCGTTCAATCAAAGCATCGAAATCGCCTTTAGTTTCCAAGATTAACTTTCTACACACTTGTACGTCGGATACGTTTGCATTGTTGATTGCGAGAAAACGATCGCCTGCTTGAAAAAATTCGCTGGATACGGAATTCGGTTGAACGGAACTAACGATAACTGCATTTTCTTTCGCTATGCGCATTATGCTACAACAATTGAGAAAAGATCGTAAAATAAGAAATTACAAGTACCGCATTTATTTCTTACCCTAATCCCAGGGGTTTGCCGGATTTTGTCGTATTGATTCGCCATGCGAAGTATTCTTTATCCGGTTTTATTGTGAATCCTTTAGATTTGACGAGCTCTTTTGCATTGGCGGTGAGTGATAGTTCTTTGTCCGATGCTTCATCGTCTGACACGCTTTTGTCCTGAACGATTTTCGCTGGAGTTGTCTTTGCTTGTTGTACTGGTGATTGTGCTGAAGGGGATTGCGCGGAAGGCGATGACAGATTTTCAGAAACTGGCGACGGTGCAGTACTGGCCGCAGCAGGTGATTGAGTTTTTTGCCTCGCAACAATCAGTTTGAGTTCTGGATAAGCCCGGTTTGCGGTTCTGAACATCTCTTCTCTATTTTTGAACTTTCTATCGTTGATGGACAAGAAGTAATCGCCGATTTTTAATTTGCCGTACAATATACTGTTCACCGATACGTTCGTTACCATGACGCCTGAGTTACCATCGATCAATTCGCAGTTTAGCGGTTCGTCTTCTTCGTGTTCCACGGAAATCGCAATGTGTTCAAAATACGCTTTATTTTGTAGTTCGGCCGCGGATGATACAGGCCTAAAAACAATCACATCCATACTTGAAAATTCATCAAAAACACAACGTTTACTTTGCCATCGACTAGCTCTCGGTGAAAATATGTTGGAGAAAATCGACGACGCAACCGTCTGTCAAAACGTTAACAGGTTAGAATGAATGTCGTCCACTATACACACTTCACGCGAAATCAGTTTTTTATAACTATACTTACATAGTAACAACACTAACCTTAAAAAATGAAATAAATGCCAAACTCGACTCAAAATCGGGAAAAATTGTTTGTGCGAATTTATTGATCAAGCAGAAGGTTTTTTTTAACGATGAGGTTTGATACTTTGTTGTTCGCGACATTGATTCAATGCTTTACGAATATCAATTCGAAATTTGTGTGCTCTCTTTTCAATAAGATTGCGAAAAGTGAGCCAGGACATTGGACTTTTGCTGTTATTTCGCGAACGTTTGTATTCTGTTAACGAGTACAATTTCGTTTTCTGATATTATAACGCAATATATGCCGCTGCGACGCATTTTACATAACTTATTTCATAATGAACAGTTCATACAGAAGGTAATATCTCTTTCAATTTCGGAATACTTTCCTTTAATCTATTGTTTCTATTTAATTAAAACTTTTCTTTCAGATGTCTGAATCGGCTCCAATTCGTTATTTAGCTCGTTTCACAGTTACTGCCTATAACGAATTGTCAGATGTTGGTAAGTTGTTGTCTTTACTTTTCATAATCTTTTCCATTTATCATATTTTAAATTCTATCAGTTAATAAAATGAAAACTAAAAATGGTGAGAACTTATTGGAAACATGGCAGAATTCAACTCAACGTTTCAAAAATTTATTTCGTGACGAATACCGAAAAGCTTTGAAAGAGAATCAAGAAAAGGGTCGAGAAAAGGAACGAAATAAGAAATAAAAACGCCTTGATACATTTTTTGCTTGTCGCATTGTTTTTCGTAGATTCTAAATTTTTCATGTGCAGTATAAAGTGATATGTACATGCAATAGTTTCAAGGTGTAATGTTTTTTGTAAAATAAAAAAATTTATGATTCCTGTAAGCCTCCATACTTAACGTATTCGCTTCAAGAGTGCAACTACAATAAGCAAATAAAGCAACCGTTTTCGAAGGTTTCAGAGACACGTTTGTAGTTCTTAGTTTCACGTTTCATGAGACGAAAAATATGCCATTTTTCATCTAGACTTCTTCCATAGCAGCAGAAAAGTTTAATTAAAATTGTCGAAATGTTCCATTAACGCAATTCGAAAAGGTGTTTCATATTTGAGTTGTATTTCTATTTATTTAGAACGTCAAAAGATGCATTCCAAAGCTGGTAGTTAACATTACACTTTACATCCAAAAAAGGTGCAATCAGTTTGAACCTTGGTGGCGTTGAAGTTGGTCGGGTTTTTAATAACGAGATAATTTTTCCGAAATCGTAAAGGAAATGATGGACGGCAGTCAGCAACAACCGCATAAATCGAATTTGCCGGAATGTATGGATAAAGCGCAACAATTCTTCGCCGAAGGTAATCTGATTCCCGATACTGGTGATCCGAACAAATTTCAAATAAACGGCGACCTGCTTTTACCGGAACATCGCAATCTTCGCGTGCGATTCGAATTACGTGCTAGTATTCAAGATCTCGTCAAAATGGAAATGGTGGAAAAATCATCGAAAAAAGTGGAAGCGGCGGACGCATTACCAACGAAACGGTCTCGAAGCAAAAGTCCAATGGAAAGAAGTCGCAGCAGAAGCGTAATCATTGTAGATTTTTTTCATAGCAGGTTCCTAATGAAATATTTGTATTCGTTTTACAGAGTACAAGTAAATCAAGAAGTCGCAGTCGAAGTGCTGAAAAACAAAATGAAACCGAATCACCCCCAGAACAACTAAGAGTAAAATCAACAAGCGGACGAGCAATCTCTCCAGACAATGATCAACCAGTGGATCGGCGCGTATCGTGGGGTCCAAAGACAACTATACGTCGTAGACTAGACTTCAGTTCGGGTTCTTCGACAAATAGTGGAAGTTCCGATCCACAACAGTCAACTAGTACTCCGGTCGACGCCCAAAAACCATCCACATTCAGTAACTCAACCAGTACGTTAGGCTCAATACCCGCTGCTACCGAACCGTCACTTCCTGAACCAAGTATCACTGCTCAGTCGTTAAAAGTTGATGAAAATTTAGTAATTTAGATTGGAAAAATGTCTCTTTTGTTGAAAGATTGTGTGTCTACTGCTGTTCCATTTTTAGTCTGAATCGAAAGATGAAAGTGAACGTGGGAAACGTTTAAGGAGCGCCATCAAATCAGGTCGAGTAGAAGTAAACCGTCGTGGTCGTGCTACTAAAATAAAATCAAAGAAGAAGCGTACGACTTTAAGTCAGAAAGCTGGTATCATTTTTCCAGCGGTAAGAATTGGGCGTGAATTAAAAGAAATGACGGGTATTTTGTTGTTGTTTTTTGCCCTTATTTCCATTTTATCTCACTTTGCTTGTTTTCAGGCAAACGAATCTATAAAAAAACGATGGTACATATGGCTGCCATACTTGAAACTGTCACAGGAGATTTACTCGAGATTGCTGGCGATGTAACTAAAGATCACAGGCGAAAGATAATTCAACCAAGAGATATAAAAGACGCAGTTGCAAACAACGACGAGTTCGAAGAATTGTTCCGTAATGTAGACGTACCCATAGACCCACCGAATTGCACATCATAATCATTCTAACACTAATCTTTATAATAACTTTACTTTGGAAATCTTCTTGTTTCGTTTATGATAATTATTTGTATTTTACTTCAACAAATTTCTTTCGTTATTAAATAATTTAGTACACCACCAATGTTCGCTTTTTCGTTATGTACAAACGTAAATCCATTCAAAACTTAGCACTTATATTGTATACTACGGGAAAATTGCTCCGAGGGAGCAAAAGAGGAGGGAAATTGAACGCACTTTATTTCTACAGTATTTCTGATCAAAGTTGAAATCCGAAAGGGAGTATAGTAGAAAAAGTTGTTGAATGAGCAAAGTTGAAATCCGAAATGGACAATACTAGAACAAAAGTCAGTGAAATAAAATTCTATACTCAAAAAACAAATTCCGCGCCGTGACACCCCATTGCAAATTTTTTTGCCCATGCGTTGCTTACTCGCAATTTTTTATTTTTTGTCCCTCCACAGTCGGCACCGTTTTTACTGCATGAATCGATTGACCGGAAAAAATTCGGAAAAAAACCAAAGAAAATTTTACCGAACTACGACGATATCTCGTTCTTTTAATTAGCGATAAACGTTTTTCCTTCGCAAAGTAGTTTTGTAGAAAAATTTGCATAACATTCACCTTTCGACATTCTCATTCGTCGCTCGCTCGCAAAAACAATCACATCGTCCACCACTCGACTAGGATATACTAGGGATGCCACACAGGCAATTCAATGAAAACTGGAAACAGGTTGGTCGATAATCAAAAGAGGTTGGTTAAAATTCAAGAGGTTGGTTAAAAATCAAAACGGATTGGTTGAAAATGGAATTCCATGTTAATTTTCATGAATTTCAACTATTGTTAACCAACTCGCTTTGAATTTCAACCAACCTGATTTAGATAGTGAACCAACCACTTTTGATTATTGACCCAATCTCTTTTTATTAAATCAAATTTCTTTTGATTTTTATGCAAATGAGCCCGGGAAATGCCGGAACGCAAAAATAAATTTGATATAGTTTTTTGGTTTGTCTATCAGATGATAAATTTTATCTGTTTTGCATAATTTTAATTTGGAAAGTCAATTTAAGAAACTTTTCAATGGTTTAATTTTGTCATTACGAAACTGAAAGTTGACTGCGTCAGAAATTATTTCAGTAAGATTGACTTTTTTACACTCGTAATACATAGCGAAATTAAATTAAGCCCGCACTCTGTGATTTAATTCTTTGAATTTTGTATTATGTTTTGCACTATTCATTAACATTTTCATTGCACGGTGCTATTTTGCCCACGAATTGTGGGAAAAATGTCCCTCCAGAACTTGGCAAAGATGCAGTAATTCTCACAGAGCGCAAGAATGCACAGTTGAAAAATCCTTGCATGAGATCTCGTCGCCCCCTCTGGAAAAGCGCGCTTTCCTTCGCATGCATAAAGACGGTCAAAAACAACAAAGCAAGCAGGAACCTCTTACTGTTGTTCAAATGCCTATTGTTGTTGAACAACAGTAGCAATTCGATCTTCAACTGTATCTCGTAACTTTGGGAAAACTTCTGGCGCAAAATCTATCTAATCATTCAAACTAACATTCTAGGTTCAATTTCCTAACACGAAAAGTGTTACTGTTCACCAGGGCGGTTTTAACGGTGATGGCTTTCACGGAATGTTAAACAAATCACTGGCGTAATTTAGCGCGGGTGAGGGCACTGTGAAGTTGGTGGATGGAGTACAGTTACTGGAAAAATATTCGTTGAAATGAGCGGAAATGGCTGCGTGATCTGATGACATATTGCCATCAATAAGCAAATTGATAATTGGCTTTGGATCGTTGCAGCCAATTAACGACTTTAACTTTCTCCAGCCAAACGATTGATTAAGTGAAATAGTCGAATTAATTAAACTATTAAAGTAATTTGCTTTATCTATCAATCTAACGAATTGAACCCAATCACCGTTGTAAAGCGCACCATCGACGTTCTGCAGCCAACGATTCCAACGACGCAAACGATAAATCCATCTAGAGTAAATTGAGAATACCGGGCATGTGCGGTTGCAAGTTTCGCATCAATTTAATATTGTCTCGACAACTATCGCGCTTGTCGCACAGCGGATAGTGAGTGATACGGCACGCGTCGCAATATTCGAAAAAATTTACTGTATTCAAATAATAAACTTGCAAAACGTACACTTGTTTAGTGGCTATCTTGAATCGTCTAAATTCATCCGTTTCATATTTATAACGCCTGTGTTCTAGTATCGGCGTTCTATTTTCCGCGTAACGCTGAGCCAAACGTTTCTTAACAGAGCCGGCGTGCTGTCGATAGTACGCCGAATTTTCCTTTACAACAGTCGTGATGTTCGAGATAAAATCGTTGATTTCTTCTTTTTTCAGACGAAGCGTGCTGAATCCGATACAGCCTTCTGATATTTTTCTCAGCGTTCGGAAAAGCCTTTCGACGTTCTTTAACTCTGCGTTTCACTTCGGCGTATCGTTGAGCCCGTCTTTCGACGTTGTATGCAATGCGCAGTTAACGCTTTGTTTGTTTCACGCCATTTCTTACACTTCTGCTTATTTCTAACTTTGTTTGATGTCGAATTCGACCGCTTTTTCTCGGATGTTTCATATACCAAAAATCAGCCGGCTAGCTTATGTACTTTGGATACTACATGGTCCCAAAGGTAAAACGTGTAAGCACGACTGGGAGGATCTAATTACAAGCGTCCACGCTGGCCACGCGGGAATTCAAATTCCCTCGCGGGCCATTTCCGTGGCCGCTACAATAATACCAAAACGTAACAACAAATGCCAACGGCTGTACAGACATTATTAAATTAATTAGATCCTTTTTACTTTTTTCATCCACCCACGAAAAACGAATCACGTCCACTCAGCAAATCCGTTGAGGCAAAACTTATTTCTATTCTTAATCTAATGTACTGGAACAAGTTTTATTTAATTAAATTTTTTTCGTAAAGTTTCGATTGCATTCAAAAATTAAAATGTATAATCAATAAATTGTGGAAACACATCTCATGCTGCGCTTCTTTAACTTTAATAGTTGAAGAACCGTTCTTCCTTTGTTCCTTTTTTCATTTCTTCAAGACGATCCCATTCTCGTATTCGATCTGACTGTCGATTGGATTAACATTTGGTTATATTCTACGACCATCGACAAAACATTTTCTTTGATAGGCCCCACGTTTGTTTCCGCTTGATGACTATCAACGATTTCTTTCAACGAGAAGTTGTTTTGTTCCACGTGTTGAAGCTTTTTCTCCAAATTAACGAGCTAACGAAAACGTTTTTGAGAAACGATTTTGTACACAATTTGCCTCGATTTTTACTTGCAAGTGTAAGTCGTTATCGTTCACTTCGTGTTTCAACTGATCAACATCTTGTTGCATTTCTCTCGCCTTATTTTTAACTGATTCAATTGTTTCGGAAATATCTTGCTTTTCTTTCGACATGTTCTCTTTCTTACGATCAGTTTCTTGTTCTAATTTTCTTAAATCCGAGTAAGTTTCCATTTCGCGTTGCATGACCCCGATTTTTTCTTTTATCGACACTAGTTCATCGTTTGACGTTTCCTCGAGTTCTTCCATTCGATTTAATTCTGCTAGCAATTTCTGATGTTCTGAAAATCGAAACGGAGTAGACATTTAGATCCAGTTTGCAGTCTTGATTCGAATAATTACGATCCATTAGTTCTGCTGGAGTTGTTCCCAGTTTTTTCGGTTCATTGCTCGATGAATCGAGTTTTGAATCGGTTGGAGCATTTTGAAGCAACACCTTTACAATGTTTTGAATGAAAAGAGTGAATGAAAATCTACTATTTGGCACATACTTTGCTCATAAATTCCAGATATTTTACAATATTTTTGTGTAATCCTTGAATTCTTTGTAATTCGGACGCTTTCGATGGTTCGTACGTGTCCAAAAATTCTAAAAACTGAAATATTCCGTAACAACTCGAATCCTAATACATTAAAATCTACCGTCCATCTGAATTTCTTTTTGCCTCAGTTCCCTATATTTTTGGTTTTTCTCGCTTTGTTGATCTTCCATTTCTTCATCCAATTCTCGCGTTTCTTCGTGAATTTGTTCAATTCGTTCTCTAACTTCGGCAGACCTTTATAAGAATCGTTTCGGTGAAATATATACGCGCAAACAAGTGGATTACACTTGTTTGTAGTCTGTAAGTTTGATTACTGTCTTTCCATGCTTGCAATTTCTTCGTTATCTTTTTTAACTTTTTCCAAAAGACGCTCTCTTTGCTGTTCCGGTGTGCCTTCGGCGTTCATTTCAGCCAAAATCGAGTCTCTTTTTGTTTCTAATTCGGACTGCTTTTCGTACAAAGTCACTACAAAAAGTTTTTGATGCTACAAGTTCCTAAAACCAAATTTGGATTAATAACTAACTCGCTTCTCTTTTAAGTTGATTTGCTGCCAGCTCCTGTATAAATCAGGCTGATTATGGTCTACATAATATTTTGGAAGGAAAAGCAAATTACATCTTCTAGTTCTTCTTTTTTAGCAGTAAGACCTTCCAATTCTTGCTGTTTCAGAGCCAAATCTTCCAAAAGGTGTTCATTCTCTTCTTTCAGCAAATGGTATTTATTCCTCAATCCACCGTCCTTGATAAAATTTTTAAAATCGTCATGCAACTAAATGAGTTTTCAAAAATATCCTAATGACACCATTTCAGTCATCATGCTCGCCGCACGAGCCCTTTCTTGTTCCAGTTGTGCATCCAAAGTTTTCACTTCTTCCTCTTTTCTGGAACGTTGAATGACATTTAATTAACAATTTGGTTGACAATTTAATGACGTCAAATGACATTTAGAAAGGACAAGACATGTAGTATTTACTTTTTTCGTTCCGAAAATAAATGATCCAACGATTGCGATTCGACGTCGTTTTGGTTTTTTAGCTAAAAATAAATCCATGTCCGAATCGAAGCATAAGCTCATAATTTTAAGCAACATATAAGTTACTTACATGCTCATAGTCCTCGCGCATTTCTGTAACGTCGGCATTTGTATTTTGCTTATCAACTAACTGAAATGTAGTCTTTTTGGATAAAATACGAATAATACGAATTTTTTTATTTTACGGTATTAAAGTCAGCCAGTTGTCCTTGTAATTCTTTTATCTCTGTGGCAAGTTGCTCCGCTCTAAACGTATGTATACAACAAGTGTTGCACGTGCATTTTTTTGGAAGGTAATTTATAACTTACTTATTTTCATAAATGTTGTAATTTTGTCTTTCTTTTTCAAAATGTTCGGTATCTTTGCGTAAACGGTTAATTTCCGTGTTTAGCTCAGTCATTTTCGCTCTGCAACGATTACCGTGAAGATGAAACAAAATTATTTACCCGTCCATTTTGTACTCAACCTAAGCAATCCCAAGTAATACGACTTGTCTTGAACTTGGCGTTGCGTGCCTAAAATGTGAACACATTGAATGAAACACCTTTTCGATCCAAATTTATTCTACCTCGACTGCCTGTAGATGGTCGCACACCTTGCAACCCTTGCTGTGTCACTGGACGATGTGCGACATTTGGAACTCCTAGTTAAAATAAACATTAACAAAAGACACAATTTTTAAACGTTTTTTCACTGATACCAACTCTAGACGAGCCTGGTCTTGCTCCGCCAGCAGCCGTACCCATTCGACCCCGAGGCGCCGAGGCACCTGTACTCGGGCGCGCAGCAGATCCTAAAAACGTAACAAATTTGTGTCGACAAATTGAAAGATCGATGCAACATCTCCTTCCACTTTTACCAGAGACAGCTACCATCGACGAAGATGGTCGAGCCATCGGCGCGGGTCGAGTTGAAGCCGTCGATGGTCTTTCAGTTGCGGCCGGAGTTCTGCCCATCGAAGAAGCTGGTCTTGTCGTGGTAACAGTTTGCTGGCGAGCCATGGCGCTCGGGGGTCTTGCATTCGGCGCATTGCCGCCCGTTGAAGGTTGACGACCGAGCGATGTCATGGGTCTAGCTGATGAAGGACGTTTTGACATTGTTTTCAATATATAGCGATGCACTAACGTCGTTTATTTTCGTTTGTCTTCGTCCATTTACTCTCTGTTTACGTTAGTTGCCAAGCAACATCGTCCAACATGAATTCGTTTTCCATACAAAACTCATGTAATAAAATCGTTAATTGGTTGATTCAGAAATTTGTAATTTTACTGTCAGGACCCTCCTCGTATACTACGACAGAAATCACAGCACTGTAATACTTGCCAATGACGATCGCGATTTCTTCAGGAATGAAACTCGTTATGTATTTGATGAACTTGAAAATTTTCACATTTATTGTTCAAATGCAATTTTAATTCTGAAAAACTAAATCAACAAGCGAGAAAAACAAACAAAACGTCGCGTTAACAAAATTTATTTCATTCTCATATTCGACCGATTAGTTATCGCCTTTAGCTAAATTTCCTCCGGGTTTCTGGGCATTTTGAGTTTGCAAAGCTTCTTGAACTTTAGCTTGCAATATTTCCATCATAACTAATAACAAAAACACGTTTATTACTGAAGATATTCTCACGCAAAATTTTTTCGCAGTCCTACATCGTTTAATCTTTTGCTTCTCTGATAAGATGCCTTGAATTTTTTCTAATTGCAAATTTAAACTTTCCGTTTTTCGTTTAAAGTAATCTTTGGCATTGTCGACAGTCTGAAATACCACGATAAAAACCGTAGTATTGTCTCAATGAATAAGAAGAATTACGAAAATGTCTTTCAATTAGAACCTTATTGGCACAAGAAAAGGCAAAACAATTGAAAGGACTTTTACCATATTCGCATAGTATCCAGTGCCAATATCAACTAATACAGTCTCGACGTTACTCAAATTTCCAGGGACGTACATCTATAAAACAATCGCAATAAAATCATTTAGTGCAAAGTAATAAAGGTGCAAAAATTCGGTACAGAAGAAGTAAGCGGGACTAATATTTCTTTGTCTTTATTTTCGGGACTAAGTTTAATTAAAGAATCCGCTGAATTTTGAAATTTCTGTTGAACTTCTTTAAGTTGTTGATAAGAATCCGAGAAAAACTCTAATTCCTGAAAAATTTATCAGAAATATAACAATGCGACTCTTAGGCCACATATGAGACGAAATCTCAAATTGGCCTACGTTGTCGACTTGTTCTTGAAAATTCGTGATTTCTGGAATGGACAACTGACTGACGTTGATAACCTGAACGTTTGACGACGGTGAGACAACTTCGGAACTCATTGTAGGCGAATAGCAGAAAATTATGCTACTAAAATGAACTTTTTAAATGCATTAATAGATTCAGCATTGCAATTAAGTTGTACATAATATGAAAATATCGACTTTTCGACAGCAAAAATCAATTTTAAAAAAATCAAAATGTTTTATTAGGCCTAAAAAATCTAGCATCTCTATAAGAAGAAATCAAAACCAACGCAAACAATAATAAATAAAATTTTTGATGCAAAAGTGATACAAAAGATTTAGCAAATAGACTCGTAAGAAAAAATACGATTAATAAAAGAATACTAACTTCTATCGAAATAGAACAGCAAAATACTCAAAAATCGCTATCGCTGTCGCTAATAGTCACTTTGTTTCAAGGTTCGCAAATAATTAAAAACAAAATAGGTTTTAAATAAAAATACCCCGTCAGCAATTACAATAAAGAGTTCTAGATGGCTTAAAGCTGTCAAAAATATAAGAAAGAAAGAAACGTAAAATACATATTTAAAAATAATACAAATTTTGACGAGCTTCAGATAATTATTTGCGACCGTATCAAATATTTTAGTTCTCCAAACAATAATACAAAATAATAATCGTATCGAAAAATATTTCAATTCTCGTCACAACTGCGCCTTAAAGGAGCCCCGTTAGGATCGGCTACGTTAATACGAGGACTAAAAGCCCGACGTTCGTCGAAACTGGACGAATACATCAGAGCGTTTGAGCAATAAACTTTACGATTTTCGGGATATGTCATTAATCTCGACGAGGATGACGATGTAGATAAAAAGGTGCCATTATTTTCATCTCTCAAATCAATTATTCGCTTCGCCGTCGATCGGACGTTGCGTCTATCGAGCGGATCATTTCTGCGCGGTGAAAGCATATCGGTCGACGTTGGTGGCACGAATAGACCAGTGATTGGGCTGATCGGTGTAAATTGCGACGATAAATCGGTGTTCATACGTTCAGTTTCGTCGTCGTTGGCACCCACATTCGAACCATTTGTAGGTTCATCGTCCAAATCTTGAAGATACGAAAACGCCGAAGCATCCGACCATCGACTACAAGATGCAATGCTTAAAAACCAAATAGTGTTACATAAAAAGGGAAAACGCGTGTAAAAAAATTCATCCAAAAATAAATCGAACACCTCGAAATTTCGTCCCTTTCGTCGTCAACTTTTTGTTGGTGTAATTGATAAATAACTTCGCTAACTTCTTTATGTTTACCCCATTCTCGATGAAGGTAACCGTCCATTTCGGCTCGACTGAGATCGGTTTGAACGAATAAATGAAACGCAGCTTCGGACAATAACGTTGGAATTGCGAAAATCCTACAAATTAAAAAAGCCCCGAGATTAAGCACTGTTCCGTTACAAAACAAAAATCTGTTACTTGTGAATGAATTGTTCCAAACCGAATCGTCGCTTTTCGATAAAATCGTCCGTAAATCTATCAGTGAAAAAGCATCCTGAAGGAGGCAAGTCGGGAACATCTCTGAAACGATAATGCAGCTGTGAAAACAGGAGAAATAAAGTATTTACATAAGAAGTGATAAGAAAGATAAGAAGTGGAAACAGCCCTTTCAAATAAAATTTGAATGACGAATATTTGTAAAACGAAACTAACACTGAAGAACAAATAGATTTGAGACGTTTTCTCAGCCATTTAAAATCTGAGTATCTTCGTGCCACCGTCGACTGTGGTAAACTGAACAACGGGCATGAATCATCGCGACACTGAAAATAAGAAAATTAGCAAAAATCAGGAAACACAAATTACGAAAGTGCGATGTTTATTCATACATCTATAATAATGTCGTACAACGTGTATTTTCCATGTTCCCACGATGAATGAGTTACAGGACGTTCAACGACAATTTTCGGCATCGTTGGGTCCTACGTGCATGAGACACATCGGTCAGACAAACAAAATTCATGAGCCCACGCGCGTGTTAGTGGAAAGTTTTGAGTTTCATCCAAACCATATCCTATTGAACGCAGGCTAGCAAACCTTGATTAGCAAACCTTGCCGTTTTTCAATTATGGGTCACAGTTGCATACGAACATACTCTTTATCGAAACTGTGGTGGGTATCCATAAATCGTCAACTCATTAATCTGAAAATTCACAGTGAAAGCATGCCCGGAGATGAGTTAGCTATCAGCTAGCCCATCTCAACATTTTTTAGTTGAAGGGACAATGTTTTACGGAACAAAGTTGTGCATGTTACTTTTCGTTTGACACTCTGGTTAAAGTTTTGACAGTAGCATAACTTCTAAGGCTTTTCATTTGATGAGCACTTCATTGAGCTTCATTTAATCAGTCATTGAGCACTTTAGTAGTAATATCCTTATTGGTAAAAATAGCAGCGCCGTTTGGCGCCGCTTCAGTCACATTTTTTCGTTTTCCTGTTTCAAAAGATGGATTGATGATTCGTGCATCTCATGTTATATTAGATTGATACCGAGTTAAAAAAATTTAAAATTCCAAATATGTCATCATCACCGCTAGGCGGCGGCAGAAATTCACTTGGTCGTCAGTTCTATCTTTCAAAATAGAAACTTGAAGATTTGTGCGTCGATTGGTATATACAGATTTAATCCGGGTTTAGGAGAAATCGTGAAACAATTGTGAAATTTTGTGCTCTAAAATAGCGACAAAAAGGAGAAAATCTGTTACATAATCGGGTAAATGTTGTCTAATTTTCTCAAGATTTGCTTCATTGAGCAATTGTAATCATATTTAAAAGCTCCATTATGCGGCAGCTAAAATTCGCTGTATTCTGTTACATTTTGTTTTTCTTGAATATCTGTTGTTCGCATAATGTCAACGATGATGAAACGGTTTCGAAAATCGACGAAGACAAATTTAGTCGCGCAAAAGAACGTCGGTATGCAAAATGGAGAACTTTTTCTGATTTATAATTGTCGCCTTTTTTATAATGTACACAGTCGAATTATTAGTTTGAGATTTAATTGCTGGCTATCTACTCTTTCCCAGATATTTTTTACTATTTTCATCGAAGTTTCAATGTTTTGAAACACAAAATCGCTCAACTTGTGTGCTCTTTTGCATTGGAAAATGTCACTATTTTATAAATTGTTGTAATAGATTCAACAATTAGTCGATAACAACTGCGGCTAGTTCATGTAAAGGGAAAATTATCGTTTACTTTGTAGATATTTGTTATACGACGTTAATCATGGTGAAGGATTTAATTTACGCAGAGATGTGTACATGCGAGTTGCAAATCTTGTCCGAGTATTACGTGAGAAGGGGCATAATTTTATCCTCGTTCTCCCTCCATGGGGTGGGTTGTATCACTGGCAAACTAGGAAATTGGGTCAACAAATAAAAATACCATGGAGCTTATTTTTCGATTTGGATAGTTTAAATCGTTTCGTTCCAGTTATTGAATTCGAACAGTATTTGCAAGGTTAGCAAATTTGCTTTAATCTTGCCCATTTCTTAGTTTATTTGGCAATTTCTTGCAGAAATTGGCAAAAACGAAGTTGGCATAGTTTATTACTTGCAGCATTACTCGGAAGGGTGGGATAAATGGGAAGAAAAATGGGATTATCGACCATGCATAGAAGCCGATAAATACTACTCAAAAAATTGGGACGGTACTTGGAGCGGATGGTTTTTCGGTTACGACGACGTTTATTCGAAAGCTTTTCATTGTATTTCCATACAGGGACACGCTTCTCATCTTATTCCGATAATTTTAGCTGAAAATAATACCGCTTTGTAAGTCAAAATACGTTTCATCCTTCTGAAAATTGCTTACAATTGCCGAAAATTGCTTACAATTATTTTCTCTTTTTTAGATCGATAATGTTTGATCGAGCTGAAACTATTTTGCACGATACGTTCGGTGATTTGTTTTATTGGAAAGCACGTGAAATCTGTTGCCGAAATAATGGGTTTTTTGTCTTTCACTTGTGAAATCTGTTTAGGCTCGAAGGAGTATGCGATTCAGCAAAGAATTGATAAAAATAGGGGACGAATTTCGTAAACACGAATTAGATTCGGACGACATCAACGATCGTACTGAAAAGTTAGACGATTGGACGAAAATGAAGGTAGATTTTTTTTAAAGACTGGTGAAATCTATCCGGTTTGCACTATTATCTTGTCTTAAAATGCCATTTGTGATAAAGATTAAAGAAGGTTCAGCAATTGGTGGCCCCTATTTGTGCTTACATTGGAGACGAAAAGATTTCGTTCGTGCTCATGGCAAAGAACTACCGAGTGTCAAGGGAACAGCGGATCAACTGAGTAAACTTGTGTCGAACAACAATCTTTCCGTGATCTTCGTTGCAACGGACGCACCTCAAGCAGGTATGATGGTCAATTGATCGTCGAAAATGTCAAAAATGAATTCATTTCGGCGTTAGTAAAACGGGGACTGGGGGACTGGGACTCAGGACTAAGAACTTAGAAAATTTAGTCAAAATTATTTTAACAAATTTTGCATGTTATCATTTGAATACAAGAACTTGAAAAATTATTCAATAACCCGAAAAGGAGATAAAAAGAAAGACAAGCGACCCTTCTCCGGCTCTTTCTGTGTTTTGACGATTTGTCCTTGAGCTTAGGCTTAGGCTTAGGCTTAGGCCTAGATAGAGTGAGGGGTGGACATAGGTTTTCGACCACGCTGAACACAACAAAAGCATTTTGGAGCGAACTTCAAAGAATCCACCAGCAACATCAAAGGAAGTGCCTGAGAAGTTTAGGGTTTCGAAATACGCTTCCCGTTTGCTTGCCTTTCACAAACTAGCTCGTTTTTTTATAGGCAGCTTTGAATGATTCAGATAAATTTTGATAAATAAATCAAATCTTAACAACAATTGTCTTTTAAAGCTTCGATGCGGACAAATGCTGCAGTTGCAATGAAATTTTACAGAGTATGGTAAGCGGCTAAGCATCCCAGTCATTTGCATTTTCAAAACGTTGTTTTTTAAATTCATACCTATAATACAGGAACATTGGGTCTCTGTGACTTGTATGCACCGGAATTTATTAAACCACGTCATGAACGACACTTTTCGTGTCTCACTGTTGGTGTATGAAATAAAGTTTTTACAAAAAATAATTTCTAAAAAAATTTCTAAAATAATTTCTCGAGTCCACCCACAGTCCCCGCTTTACTAACGCCGAATTCATGGAAGTTTTTTCCACCAGAAATCGATGAATTACGAAGTCTTCTTCCTCCAAGTGTGACTTTGAAGAACTTCATTCCTACTGAAGAGATTATACATAAGTATAAAGACGGTGGTGTAGCAATAATCGACCAATGGATCTGTGCTCATGCCAGGTACTTCTAAGGAAAATTGTTTATGGTTTGTTTTTCGTAATTTTTTCATTTTAAGGTATTTTACGGGTAGTCACGTGTCTACGTTTTCGTTTCGAATACAAGACGAACGAGAAATTATCGGATTCGACCATGCTTCTACTTTCAACCGGTTGTGTCCCGATGACAATCAAAACTGCGAACAACCATCAAAATGGCCTTTCGTTCAATAAAGTTTAATTTATATGCAAAAAATGTGGAGGAACGTTTTACTTATTTCGTTTTTTATCATCTTGCCAATAATCAATCATAAGTTGTGTTTGTTCTTGTTTTTTCTCTCCTGTTCATTTTGTTGTTAAAAATGCGCTTTATGAGACAAAAAATAAACTTTTTGTTTTGAAATAGTTGTGATTTTGGTACAAATTTTTTATATGAAGAAAAATTTTTGTATTTTGTTTTTTATTGGATTTTGGTGGCTAAACGTTTATATTGTCGTTTAGAAAATGGACGCAAAATGTACAATTTGTAACGCTTTAAATCCAAATTACAAATGTCCGAAATGTTTAGAAAAATAGTAAGCATAACTGTGAATGTCTTACGTGTCAATTTTCTGACAACTTTCTTTTTAAGTTGTTCGGTAAAATGTTATCAAATACATAAAGGTAAAGAGAAGTTTCGTGATAGATTTAATTTGTGACGAACAGAACATTACTGCGTTAATTCATGTTCTTCAGAAATGCCTTGTTACTCTTCGATTCCAGTTGAAAAAAGTGCAAATGAAACTAATAATGGACAGTCGTTTTCATCCGACAATACAGTGCCCATAGAAACTTTGCATTTATTAGGTATTGCACAGTAGTTTTTTGGGAAAAAGTTACAACTTTCTTTGATTTTTAACTGTTCGATGATAGAAGAATCGAGTGAACTGAAAAGTTTACTAAAAAATGAAGCGTTGCGCTCTCGGCTCTTAACTATAAGTGCTTCGCAAAATCCCGCTCAGGAGCTAAAACTAGCGATGAACAATTCTGATTTTGATGCATTTGCGACAGCGTGCTTAAATATTGTTGAACCATTACCGACACCGTTGTCAATCGTCGATGAATCTTCTTCGTCGCTGATTTTGAATCAAGAAGACTATGTTTTCAACAACTTGGAAGAACTTTTGCGTCGGGAATTGTATAAATAAAAAGAAACATTTATGTTTTGTATTTCGTAAATTTTTGTTTGTTGACAAATTCGATCCCCGGGAAAACCTGATGCATATTTAATAAAACATATTACATTGAATCATTTGAACAGCTCGCTTGATTTGTCAAGCTATGTAATGAAAAGGATGCCTGTTTGTTTGTGTTTAGTTAAGCCAAACAGTTTGTGTAAAGAATGCCTGAGAAACATTAATTCCTGCTTGTGAATTGTTTTCTATATAGCTTTTTGCTAAAGGTGGTGGGGACAATTTGCAAAAACAGCAACATCGACATTTATTATGCAAGTAACACTGTACAAATAGTGAATACATTTACTGCAAACAAATTAGTACATGACAACGAACATTTTAGTTTAACCTTTTAACGTTTATTTTTAAGTGAAGTTGAACCTTTAGCACTTTTCGAACTCTTTTTCGGCACTGCGACAACGGATTTCCCGACGATTTGTGACGTTTAGCTTCGCTTAGCGAATCACCAATTCCTTTCTCTGAATCTTTTTGAATGCTTGCACGTTTCGAATCGTTGACATTTTTACTTCCTGCAATTTTCGACTTTGACGTTTGACTTCTTGCCGGAATTGAAAGATGCGATTTATTTGCGGACTTCGTTCCCTTTACGGACTGACTTTTACCGACTTTCGAATGCTTCTCACTTTGGCTCGCTCCACGTTTAGACGGTGGATTTACTTGACTTCCGGCACGTTTCGACGATGATTTTACTGGATTTGCTGATCGATCGGACACTGGACTTACTGGATTCTCTGGATTTACTAGACTTTCTGCATGATTGAACGGTGAATTGGCTGGACTCGCGCTGAACGAAGGGACGCTGGACTTGCTTGATTTTCTGCACGAATCGACTTGCTTGTTTTCTCAACACCTTGCGGAACCTTTTCATGACCTTGCACGATCTTTGTTAGCGGAGACACTTTTTTGACGAAGCTTTCGCTTGAACACGGCGGCGTTTATAACGATCATAGCAAAAACAAAACGGTAACGCTAAAAATGAGGATGCTGATCAAGGTTTTGAACGAAGAATCGTCGACGAAAAGTGGCGAATCATTCGTGAAATCAGTCGTAGAACTTGCGGCAGTTGCCGAGCAGTCGCACATTTCCGTCTGTTTGCGAACACCTTCGACGCAATCTTTGTAGCGTGGTCTCGCTTTCGTACCATTTCTACATCTGGTCGTTTCGTACGGTGGTTCGTTGAACGTTGTGCATGGCGCGCATTCGGGGTTCCATTCGGACCACGTTGTGTATTGGGTCGACTGGGAATACGTTTTTGTGCATCGGATGTGAGCAATCCGACTGAACCTAGCTGCGTCCAAGAATCGACGCTGTAAACAAAACTAGCTGGTGTCGCGACGAAAATAAAGAACCAAAAATCAAACTACGCATATTTCATTATTTCGCAAAAATAAAACAGGTTTTACCAATTCGAAACCATGTCGGAAAACGCTTTTACGAAACGAAAACGACGACACTTTAGCAAAACACGACCGCTCAGCTCGAAACATTAACATAAAATGATTTTTTATTCCAAGAAACAATTTACAATGTTAAGACACGTTTTGTTCTGCATATTTTTCCTATACTTTCCCAATACTGTAATGTACTATTCTCAGTTGGCCTCTAGTCTTCTTATCTTATCAAATGAAACAGCGCAATCCAAGTAATGACAATATCTGTAATTTGCTTTACTTTTTACATCTACTAAAGTTTTATCGAACTTCATTTGGTAACTGTATTTTTTTTTGGTAAATGTGCTCTTAAAATAATTTTTTCAAAAACATCTGTTGCAAAACAACAAAAGTTCCAACTGACGAAATAAGCGACGAAAATGGTAAATGTACACGCGATTATCGATTATCAAAAGTGATATAGTGATGATCGGATTTTTAAAGAAAAGAAATAACTTTCTGGACAATCAGGCAGAATATCACCGCTTTCGTGATAAGGCTACAACAAAAACACACAACGAAACAATAAACTGTCGATAATAAATAAGTGTGTGACCATCAAAAACATAAACGCAAAATTACATTGTGACGCGTAAAATAATCCTTATCACATGAATAAGAATGAAATTTTTAACTTTCAACAGAAAAAAAAATTTAAAATTAAATGCAACAACGACGTTCACAACTTGTAATCAAACTCGAATCTCAGAGTATTTCGAGGATTTAGTTTTGTTAGAGTCCTTTTTCGCTAACGGAATGTCATTATTTTTCGCCGAAACTTGTTTCTTATTTTGGGTGGTTCTCGACGATTGTTCAGCTACATTATTTTTAATATCTAATCCTTGTAATGAATCGTTAACAGTAACCGCTTGTGTAAATGAAACTGGGCGTTTACAACCTTCTAAATTCGTCTGTCGTCGTCGTCGTTTATCTTCGATAGTATTAATATCCGGTGCTTCGTCGTTGGGACAATGAAATTGTAATTTATCCAAAGAGTGACTTTTTTTACTCATGTCCATCAAATTTCTACCGTTGACGAGAACTTTCGCCGGCGAAACGCGCGCATTTTTGTAAGCTTCTTTTAATATCGATAAATAACGATCGTCCGAATTATTGTCGCCCGACGAATTTAAAATCGCCTGCGTATCGGACATCGCTCGACCTTCGTCGTCTTGGTCGGTTATACTTCCGCCGGCGATCATCGATTCGTCGACTATAGAGCATTCGTCCAATAAATTACATTTGGATCCTAAAACGGTGTTGTTGATCGAAGAATCGCGATGAATTCTCGCAGTTTGCTGCAACGTTGATATCGTAATTTGACTAGAATCTCGACTGATCGTATCTAGAAGATAGTTCTCTTTCTGTTTTATCATCTGCAAAATCATAAAATCATCATAAAAAACATTCCGGATAAAAAACGGGCGAAAAGTGGTCACTTTCTGATAAGTAACAGCAGGCGCGTCGGAATTAGCTAAAGATGCTCTTTGAGCTACTCCATGTTCATCCATAACGTAAACGTGTTCTTCTTGATCAACAGCTGTGTTGCCATTACGTGACGACAATTTAACGGAGTTAATATCGTAAGTGACTTTTAATTGATCTTTTTCAACGAAATACCTGGAAAATAAACAACTAAAAACTGGAAAAAAAAATCTGAAAGACTGAAAAATAAACAATCTGTTACACTGATACAATATCGTAATGAATACTGAATATCACTATTTATAAATTTTAAAGTTATCACATTTTATAAAAATTAATTGCACTTGCGAATAATGTTAATTTCGCTGTCTGATACAATAAATTCGTTAAAAAATAATTAAATCAACTACCCAAATTGAGGAAGTAAAAACGTTTCGAACATAAATCGAAATCAAGAAATTCGTTCAAGAAAATAATAAATACAGTAATATAGTTATTTAATGCTAACCTCGGATATTGAGGTGAACATAACATACGAAACAGATTTCCGCCACATCCGTACGTAAACGGATTGTACCCGTTTCGAAACTTTCCCGTCACCTTCACCGAACGAAATAAGATTGAATAAATTGAAAAATGTTGTCATTTTAAGTTGGAAGCGATTTCCATACTTGCTCGTTTGTCGTTCTAGCTCGTGAAACTAACATCGCGTGAAATCCAGTCAGACCAACGATCGGAACGAATAATAAACCAACAATTCCCATAATAATCATCCCGGCAACGTTTTCTTTGGTAAATAAATTGTCTCTTAAAATGCTAAGATGTTTTTTTATAATTTGTTAAAACTCTAAACGAAAACTAGTCGTTCAGTAAGAAAAACTAATTCACGAAATTTACTTCGTTTTCAACGTATACGTCAACGTAAGTGAAAATACGGCTATCATGTGAACGGCTAAACTTATCAGAAATATGAAAAATTGACGATAATTACGTCGTCCGATGCAATTGTTGACCCATGGACAATGATGATCGAAGCTCTGAATAATTACAAAGTAATTAGAAAAATTAAATAACAACTTGCAAGGAACAAAAATTGAGATTTGGTACTTCTATGCAATGATTACAAACTGAACAATGAGAACATCGTGGCGGTCGATATATATGACATGAGACGCACCATTTCATCCTAACTGATACACCGTTAATTTCAATATTTTTATACAAAGGCGTTCGAAAATCGTCTCGACTTTCGTCCCCATCGCATGCTAAAAAGACAATTAAGTGGAAGATTGTAGTTTGTTTTTTGAACTGGTTCGTAAGTATCAAAAGCAAGTTGCTAATTTGTTTTCATAAGATATTTTAAACGAGTGCGAAAGATGAATAAAGTATATACCTTTAGGCAGGATTCCGGGATCCATAATTGTCGCCATCAAAAAGTTAGACACAACGCAAATGGCTAATAAGCTTTCGAAAACAGTTACAAAAATACCCAATTGAGGAAATTCGTTTATAAACACCGGAATGCTAAAAAGAAGGCGAATCATGCATGAAACCGTTTCGAACACATTTAAAGTTGAAAACGTGGCATTTATTAGTTTTGTTTTATTTAGTTTAGTTTTTCTCGTCATCCGGAACTTTTGTTGGCCTACCTATATTTCGTCATAATTTCCTAAGCAATTTTTTTACAAAAAAATTCCAGACTCTTAAATGAAATACTCACAGCAAAATATAAAACGTGCCCGTTACGAATAGAAGCAAAGACCACGCTACGATCGCCGGAACGTAACGACTTGGTTTAAATTTCGTCATTCAAACTTTTAAATGTTGTTTTCTGTACAAAATGCTAAGGGCGAATAAATTTACAAAAGGGCACAATGTCGACCTACGACCGATTTTCTGATCAAAAATTCGATCGTAGAATTCAATTTCGCGTATAAGATTTTGTTTTTGGTTTTGTTTTTGTTTTCAAAACCGGCTGGAGATTCATAAATCTATGTTATAAACAGATGCAACTCAACATTCCTATTCATCTAACTTTTGTAATACTTACAATATGACTTTTATATCTTTTGCTACGTGAAATCATGAAGTGTTATTGCACAGCCGTATTGTTTTAAGTTTGACAGTAATAATTTTAATATTATGTATAATTATTTTATTTAATAATTACTTATTTAATATATATATTCTGCGGGCACAACAATGACGCAAAGGTGTTTTCCTTTCAAAATACTCAGTCGTAAAAAAGAAACATAACTAATTGTAGAATTAATGAATTAATGAATTATTTCTCGGTTACATATCTCTGATTTCAAAGATAGTTTACCTGAGAAATTTGAATCACTATTTATGTGTTACAACTTTGATTTACATTATTTAATTGGTTTTCCCTACTTTAAATAATAATACAAGCAAAACAAATGAAGTTATATAACTTTCTACTATGGGTAGTACCCTTTATCCGAAAGTATAAAATATGAGAAGTAACTGTTTGGTTTGTTGGTTAATTGGTTTTCTGATCATCTTCTTTCACGTCGTCGTCAGCTTTTGTTAAAGAAATTTGCTGAATCAACATATTTGTATTGAACAGTGTTCGTCCGAAGCTTTTCAATCCAACATTGTTCTTAGAATGCCGGTTATGGATAACTTCGGTTTGGATGGGTTTTGGGCCAAGGTTCAATTTCGGACTCGGTTGCGTTGCTTCTTTCGTGGAACAAGTGTCCCGCACCGTCAAAAACCCATCAAAATCGTTAACCGACTGAGATTGGGTGATTAATTTTTGACCGTCATTGTTGTCAAATGATAAAGCTTTTGTAAGTGCAGGTTTGCGATCGGATGCCAATTTTTTTGATTGCGTACCATTTATTGCTGCCGTTCGATTCGTTGAGGTGCGGCTTGTTGTTGCAGTCCGATTGCTTTGTAGATTCGTTGATGTTCGACTGAAAGCTTGTTTTTCATTATCAATGCTTTTTTGTTTGGACGTTTTTGATGTTTGTCTCGGTGACGTTGATAAACTTTTATTGGAACCAAAATCATCTTTTAAATCGACGTTTTTTCGATCTTTATTTCCTCTTCGTTCCGATGCTTCTCTCTCTCGGCGTCTATTATTGTGATAATGATAACTGAGACTTATCATCTTCGGTGGAGTTTAGAAGGCTAAAACATTCAATGTACCGTAACTGTTTTCCAAATGAAAACTGTTAAAAATCGAGCCCTAAGTAGATTTAGCAAAATATCTTCGGCAATGTCTAGTGGCACCAGATCGCGAAAAAGCTTTGGGCAGATAAACCCCAAAACTGAATGAAATGCGCAGTCAGGCCAGAGAACCGAGACTGAGGCAAACAAATTTGCTGAAAGAATGACTTCCCGAAAATTGAACAGACATCTTTTTAGACAAATTGATTTCTAAATTCGCAAACTGAGCTAAGTGCTCCAGAAGCTTTAAAGCGACGGGTAATTTTCTTTTCTTCGCCCATTTTTGCAAATCTGTTAAAAGTCCTAAATAAAAGGATAATCGCCTTTAACGAATTTTACTTCTCAACTGGGATTTAAATAAAGACATCATGTTGAGAGACAAAAAAATGATTACAAACGTTAAAAAAATGGGCGTCAAAGCGAAACATTTTTTGAATTTATGTAGGAAAACTATTCTCAACGATTAGGAGAACATTTTCGAAAAAAAAGGAACTTTCTCAACGCCGACCTCGGAAGAAAGAACTTCCTGATTGTTACGAAGTTATTGTTTCACTTAGCAAAGGTGTAAGAGAGCAAAATGGAACATGAAATTAAACATAAACCTACTTTTAAAACCGGCGAAAATTTCATCATTTATATAAAAAATACATTTCTGCATTCATTTCATTTTGTATTTTACCTTTTGTTTACCTCTGTGGTCGTAAAAATGCATTGCTAAAGAGCTGTAAAGTTTCGATACGATTTCAGTTACTGCTTTAGCATGCGTGCTAATTTTGTGCCGTTTTTGTTTTATAAATTCTTTTTGTAATTCTTACATTCTAATTAATTTAACAGCAATGAAACTTTTACATTGGTATATAATTATTTTTGTTTTTGTAAATTATAAAAGTAACGATGTATTTCGGGCTCTGCATGTTTATCGCGGCTTTAGCTGTTTCTACAACGGCTACTACTGATAAACGAATTTTTTTAAACGATTTTTGGATTCAAATTGTACTGACGTGTTGTTTCACTTCTTTACGAGTCAACATACTACGCGTCGAACGATTGTTGTCAGAATAATTACGGAGCGCAACTATTGTACAACAATTTTTTAAAGTTTACTATTCGTTCGAAATACTACAAATGGATTGGTATATTACATGGACGATACAGGATGACGATGGACCGACGGAAATAAGTACGATCTAACAACTGACGTTTTAAAAATTGCATACGAAAGATCTACAGCTAAAAGTTTAGAAGAGAAAACGCTGTACAAAAGAATAGAATGCAGCGAGAAAGCGATTGGATTTCGATGCGTCAGACCGTGGGCGGACACGGTTTCTTACTGGTGGGTTCCCGTAAAAGCGTGTCGATTTATGAGAAACGGATCTTGCGTCGCAAACTCGAAAAGATATTGCATGCATCCAATGAATCTTATTGCGAACGATAATTGCCAAAATGAAGACGTCTACGCGGATACTTTGTGCTCTAATTGCGACGACTGTAGTTTCACAGAATGGACTCAGTGGTCACCAGAATGTTCAACTTGTCACGGAAAGGCCAGAACGTATACTATGAAAAGATACAGAAATGGTACGAAAAACTTTCACGCAACAAACAATGCATCGATGGTGTTCGGAAAGAGGCAAAGATTTGTAACTGTTTCGGAGTGATAACCGCTAAATCAAATAAAATCACAAAAATTACAACCAAATGGCACTGACAACGACAAAGCTGACAGATAGTAAACAAACCGACAATTTCTTGAAACAATTTCATTCGAATCCAATAAAGACGCGGATAACCGTCGTGCTGTGCATTGTCACTTACCCTCTAGTTGTCACGTGTTGCCACTCGAGTTGTCAATCCTTCTTCGATTTGTCACTTGTTGTCATCCGAGTTGTCACTTGTTGTCACACGAGTTGTCATGTAGTTCCTAGAGTTGTCACCTGCTGTTGCTCGAGTTGTCATGTCCCTCCTCGAGTTGTCATGACTCTCCTCGAGTTGTCACTTGTTGTCACTCGAGATGTCATGTGCGTGTGCGGATTTGTCTGTCTGTCGTACAAAGTCGTTCAGTTTTTTTTGACAGCAAGTGACAACCCGAGGAGGGACGTGACAAATCTAGTGACAACAAATGACAATTCGATAAGGGATATGACAACTCGAATGACAACACGTGACAAGTGGAGAACGTACATGACAACTCGAGAATGGACATGACAACTCAAAAAATTTGACGTGACAACACACGAAAACGTAAAAACGTGAAATTTCAAATTTCGAAATAAGTAGTTTGGAAAATGGACTTTTCGGGTTTTTTTTGCAAAATGTGAACTGTTTTGGCCACCGTAAACGTATACGGTGGCCCTAACAGTCTGAATCACTTTTTTGTTTCTACGATTTTCAAATATTTGCAACTAAAAAATTTCGAACTTGTCATTTTTATGATTTTTGGCAATTTTTTTAGTTTTTTCGCAGTTTCGTTCGAGTGGTGTCGTTTCAGTGGTGAATTTGATAAGCTGCAAAGGATTTTGGTTACGAAAAACGAATTTACCGCTGCAAATAGAATGTGGAACAACTCGAAGAAATTTCAAATAATTCACAATTTTTGCAACCTTCGCGATTACAATGTCATTTTTTATACTGTGACGCGGCAAAAATACCAAGTTTCGTTTCTGTTTTTGGGCGATTTTGGAGCATAAACATTAAATTTTTTATTCTGACACGGTCGATTTATGATTAAAAAGTTTAACATGGAAGATATGAATAATAAAGAAGAAATTTTAGGTACTTTGAAAGTTGTAGCTGTTTTTTTCTCATTTCAAGTGGAAAAAACACAAATTCTTTTTAATCTTTAGTTGAATTGGAGTATGTTTTCATTCGCCTGTCTTCTGCATCAAACAAAGAGCAATTGGAACTTTTTGTTGAGAAAAGTTTACCAGTTTTGTTTAATCATTTGTCGAGTGCTAACGACGAAATTCGTTCGAAAGCGGTCGAAATATGTACGCAACTTCATAAACGTTTAAAAAACAATCAAAACGTTTCGTTACCCGTCGCTAAATTGCTAGAAATGTATCAGAATCCGGAAACAAACAGTTTCGTTAAAGTACGATATCCTTTCGTGTTTATTTTGCCAATTGTACGTTTCAATAATGTTGCAGAATTTCTCGTTGTTTTACCTTAAAATGGGCTTTCCTCGACTCGAAATTGATTCACAAGTTGCCCTTTTAGAAAAACTCATGCTGGCAGCTCGAAATAAACCAGAAAACCAAAAATTGAGGTACATTTCAAGTGATGTGCATCGGTTTCGGAATTGTGTTCCCACTTTAAACCTTTGAAACGTTTATTTGCAGCTTGTTTTGCATGGCTGTACCAATGTTTGGTCGCCTTTTCGATTTGCCCGATGAGAATTTTAAACAACTTTCGGTCGCTTTCGTTGACTATTCACCGTTCGAGAGCTTTTTCGATTTCCTGAGTCAATTGTTACAACTTTCGTATTATGGATTGGGTTCAGTTCGAGTTAGACGAATTTTAAATGTGATCGGATCAAATCGAGATACACCAAATTCTAATACTGATCAGCAGATTGATGCGATGGAGATGGACGACGATGAAGCCGAACATGGTCACAACGAGAATGAATCAGCTTCGTTCGGTGTTCCTGGAATAAGCAACTCTGTTTATTCTTGTTTGATGTCGGATTCATTCACGAAGGATTTCAAAACGAACCCAAATTTATTAGAAAAGGTGCGTGTTTTTGAACAAAACTATACCGTTTCTTCTTTCTCAATAATATGTGCTAGTTTCTTTTTCAGATTAAAGTGGGAATCGTCAAGTTTTTGTCAAAGTTAGACCTTTTTTTATCAAATAAAACTGCTTGGTTGTTAATCGTAGCGTCGGCCGACTCGATACACACGTAACAATTATATTTTGATAAAAAAAACCTGTTTAATTTTTTGATTCATCAAAACAATTTTTTTCTTTTTTTTAGAGTTGTTGATAAAGCTGAAAGCCACATGAAAAAGATAATCGATAGAGAGGATAAAGAAACCGTGGATAAACTCTTTTCGGTCTTCTTGGGAACCGAAAAAGCGAAAGTTTGAAATATTAATTTATTCGAATTCTTAACGTAGTACCATTCATTTGAGTCTCCTTTACAGAACACACCGGTCGAAGAACGAAAATGCCCATGTAGCTTGCGATTAAAACTAAAAATCTTAACCTATTTTCATCGAATTACTAATGCTTCGAAAACATTTCCTCAAAATATTCAGGTCTTTATTTTTGGTCTGTTTCAATTAACTAAAAACTTGCTCCTACATTTTCTTTACAGACTGTCTTTGAAGGTTTATTTGGACAGAATACTAATTTGCGCTTGATGCAAATGTCTGTCGATTTTGGCCGTTCAGTCGCAGCTAAGTAAGCGAATGTTTGCTGCATGTCAACTTTTCAATGTAATTTTTTTGGAACGAAACTTTTGCAGTTTATCGGGAAAAACTGCAACTGTGTTCGGACCTTTGTTGCTCAATGGGGCTGAACGGTTGGTCAATGAATACGACGTGAGATGATTTTTTGTTTCTAATTTGAATAAAATCAAAATTTTCATTTATCAGGACGACAAATTGTTATGTTCTGGTTATCGTTTGATGGGCGATTTAGGAAAAGTTTGCAGTTCAACGATCGTCAACGACGTTGGAAAAGTGCACAAATTTTTTGAAGAACTCTCAAAAGTGCGATCAAATCATTCAAATTGCGATCTGTTTATGAAACGCGTTTTTGCATCCTTTCAAGGAAAACGATGACGTTAGTTCAGCTATTCAAGACTGTTTAGTTTCTTGGTCCGACGTGTTCATGGAATACGCCGACGTGGCTCATAAGAAGCTTCTCGAAGCCTTGATTTTAGCTTATTCCGATCACGTAAATAATTCGCGATTCGATTGCAAAATATTCTGAAACGGCCTTGTTTTGTTGTTTAAAGAGTTCTTCTAAATGTCGATTGACCGCCTTGAAATACATCGATAAAATTTGTCCCGTGCAAAATGTGGAATCACGTTTCGCATTGTTCGTTGCATGCGGCGACAGGTAAAATAAGCACTTTTCATTATGTCCTAAAATCATTCCTTTGTAGAATATTATCGTTTCAGCGACGAGTTGGTTCGCAAAGAAGCATTGAGAATCTTACGATTTGAAGATATTTCGGGTTTGAAATCGAACGCTGCTTATCCGTCCTTCGACGATGCCGTTCATTTCTGCGTTCAAAAGGTTTCTTATAATGTAGTGTAGAGATCACTTTTAATTTGATACACTTTTCTATTTCCTTAGATTAATTCGAAAAAAGCAACGAATAGCAATATTTTACCCTACAAAATTGATTCCATGAAAGAGGTTTGAAGGTTCTTTTGACTCTTGTGAATCAATATTGCTTTTAAATATGTTATCAAATTTTACTTAGATGGTGAAATATTTGAACTTCTGCCTTGAAAAAACTTTGGACACTGAAAAACTGTCCCGTGTTTTGAAAGAATTTGTCAAAAACTCAATCGAAAGTCGAGGAGCTTTGGAGGAATGTTCAATTTTCGATTATTTCCGCTTGCTTCTGCAATTGGTTGATACTTACACAAGTACACGATTATGTTTCGGAAACGTTGTTTAAATTCGTGTCAATTTTCTGTTTCTTGTTCAGGCACGGAAACTTTATTTTTGTTTGCTTTACGTGATCTAGTCACTCATTGCGACGATTATTTTGTTAACTATTTAAAAGATAAACTAGATTTTTTCGAGGTATAAATTTTATTTCATAATTGGGAAATCAGTTTTTATTTCGTCATGGGGAAATAATATGTCAACGTTTTTGATGTTTCCTTTTAGAATTTATTGTTTTCGATTACAAAATCTGACGTTTGCAGCGTCGTTTGCGATTTGTACGGTTATTGTTATTGTCGAATAACTAAAAACGATGAAGTATTCATCGAGAAATTGAGAAATTTAACCTCGGCGGTTAATAAAGTGAGACAATAATGAAAACAGTCAAAAGTTTTATTTTTTCCATGAAAATCTTTTAAATAGGCAAACGATTTCGTTCTCGGAAATTGTGTACTGTTAGCGTACATAGTCTACTACGCCAAGATGGATTTGAGAACCAAATTTGAACTAGATTTTAAAAAATCTCAAGACGTTTTCGTTTCTCGTTTGAATGAAAGAGAAAAAAGCGCGAATAATCTATTTTTGGCCACATCCGCGTTGAATATTATGCTGAAGAAGAGTCCTATAATGACCGACGACGATAAAACGGCGGATTTAATTAAGTTCCTCATGCAAATGATTCAAAGTCGAAAAGAAACGATGACGATTAAATTAAAGGAGCAGGCTATTAGTCTATCGGCTTGGATTTGCGTTGGACGAACAAATGATTCGTTCTTCGTAACTGTTCTCGAAGGATTATCGAAAGTCGGAGAAGTGAACCGAAAATTTACCCTGTTTGAAAATTTTTCCACCCTTAACTTGGCTGTCATTTTTTGAGGTTCCGTCCGATGTCGAATTGCAAATAATGGTTGGCGAGGCGTTCGTCGTTTGTAGCGATTATCGCCGGGGCGATGACGATTTGTTGTCTGTCGACGAAACGGTTTCTGAACAACGATTAGCATTTCTTCTGAACTTTCTTTTGAAAAAAATCGCAATGATGGAAAATCGTCATATGAAACAAGTTTGTTCTTCGTTCACTTTTCCTGACCAAAAATCTGGTGTGAAGCTTTGTTTTTTAGGCGTTAGGAAGTTGGCTGTATATTCTGCTCGACAAATTCGGCGAGCGACAAATCGTTAACGATAGTTTAATAGAAATTCAAACAGTTTTATTGGATTGTTTGGCTGAAAGCAACGGTATTTGTGTGATTTTCGTGAATTAAAGTGGTCCTTTTGGATTGAATTTTTGCCCATTTCATATAGAATTTACGCAAGATACGGCTTGTCGAGCGTTGGCGTTTGTCTTCCAACAGGCGAAAGAAAGTCAAAAAGACGGAATGATTATTTCTTTGTTGGAAAAGTTAAATTCACCCAGTGCTAAGTAATGGTTTAACACTATTTCTCATATACTTTTATAAAAAATTATTAAACTCTTTTTTAGAGATACTTTGTTGCCTTATCAAGAATTGTGCGCTCTTTCAACGTATATCGGTAATAGACATACTATTTATATGTTCATGCAACTAGCTGTTCAGCACCGAAAAGTAAAGCAGAACAACTGGTTCAATTTTATCATTACCCACTGTGCAATTAACTGTTTTTAGGGCGAAATTAGAAAGTGCTGCATTTCAACGGATTCGTTACAAGTTTTAGAAAAATATTTCGATAAAATGATTCCTTTTCTGTATCGAGCAACGCACGATCCTTCGCCGAACGTTCAATCGACAATGAAAGCTGTTTTATCTTCGTTGCAAGCAGAACGCAGCAAAAGTTTGGTTAGTTTTTTATTTATTTAACGTCCTATTAAGTTGTTTTATTAAATTTGGTGAATTCGACTTGGTCCAGGTGAAAGAATATTCAACACAAGTTATGAAATATTTAGTTGTCAATTTAACGAACAAAAGTTACCGAGTGCGAGAGTCTTGGTAAAGAGTTTTTTGTGATTCATAAAACGTCCTCGATAAGATAGTTTTAATCAAATTTTTCGCTTTCAGTTGCGGCGCTTTATCGGACATTTTAATGAGTAACAGCGGCGATTTAGCATCAGACTATTTGGCCGATCTGTGGCAGATCTTGTTTCGCGTGTGCGACGATATAAAAGAGTCTGTTCGCCTAGCCGCTACGAAATGCGTTCTTACTTTGCACAAAGTGCGTTTCTTTTTTAAACACGTTATTTCAATGATGAGCTTGGTTTGTTTTACAGGTAACGATTAAATTATGTTGCCCTCAACCTGGAGTTGTGAACGCTAAAACACTAGAATCTGTTTTACCAGTTTTGCTCGGTGGATTGGAAAGCACAGTGAAAGAAATTAACGCATTGAGGTTCATTTTAGTCTAGCAATTTTATCACATGTGATTTTTCGTCACGTTTATTGTTGTTTTTTAGTCTGGCCATGTTGACAGTTTTATCGCGTGAAGCGGGTTCAAAATTGAAGCCACATTTGCCTGTGATAATGACGGCGCTTTTGGATTCTCTGTCAACTCTGGAACATCAAGTGATAAATTATCTGGCCGTTCGTTCGTCCGGACAAGAAGCCGATGAGGTTCGATGCTAACTTTTAACGGGACACAAAACTGATGTAAGTTAGTTTCATCTAGCGAATTTGTTTTTAGCTCGATCAAGCTCGAGCGGCAGCGTCAAAAAGTTCACCCATGATGGACGCCGTCGAGTATGGAGTTCGTTTCGTCGACGCCAACGTTTTGACCGAATTAGTGCCGAAAATTTGCTCTCTTTTGCAATCGTCGATCGGTTTAGCCACCAAAACTGGTTGCTGCAGATTAATAGATTTACTGTGCGTTCAATGCCCGACCGAGATTAAGCCGCACGCAGGTTAGCGAAGAAATTCAAACGAAGAAAATTGAATTGATCGACATTATGAATCGCGTCAGTTTTCAGATAAACTGTTGAAAAGTCTAATTTTTCACGGGTTATTGGATCGAAATGCAACGGTAAAGAAACACGCTTCCACTAGCATTGGGTTATTAGTTAAATTTTGTTCGGAATCAGCGTTGAATAATTTATTTTCCAAAGTCGAATCTTGGTATTTGGAGGATGAATCTGGTTAGTTTTACGTTTCTCATTTTTGACTTGTTTTTTATCAATTTCGCGATCGAGTTTTAGGCAAGTCTCAGTCGATGTGTGCCTACTTTTTACGTGCAGTTGCAAACGAAAATCCGGAACTATTGAAATCTTACGGTTCGATTTTGATACCGATCGTTTTTATGGCGGTGAACGTTGATTCGAATGTTGGCACCGTTGCGAACGATACGCAACCCGAACTGAAAAACGTTTGGCAAGAAGTTTGGAACGAAATAGGTGAGTTTGGAACAAGTTCTTTACGTTTTAAAATTATTTTTAAGTTTGTACGCATTTTAGGAACTGATCAAGCCGTTAAAATGTATCTGGACGACATTTTACATTTTTGTTTACGAACGTTTTCTTCGTCGTCTAATTGGAATATTAAATCACAAACTCTTCAAACATTATCCTCTGTCGCCGAAAAGCATTGTTCATCGATGACTGATGAAAAATTAAGTAAACAATTTCTACATCCCCTCTTTCATTTAAAACGTGGTTATTGTGGAGACCGTTTTGTGTTTTTTCAGTTGCTTTGATTAACACGCTATTTAGCGCCTTACAAGGACGAATCTGGTCGGGAAAAGAAAAGATTTTGCAAACTTTATCGGCCTTATTCGAACAGTCCGAGTCACGTCTAATAAACTTACTTAGTTCAGCCCACATATCGGAGGTAAATGGATGGAAAACAACAATTTTTTCTGCCATTATTTTCATTTCAGTGCATTTTTTCGTTTTACAGTTGTTCAGCATATTAATGAAAGAATGTAAAAAATCCAACGTGAAATATAGAATGGCGGCGATTCGATGCGCCGGCGTGTTTTGTAAATGCTTTCGATTTTCGGACGGTTTCGAAAATTTATTCACTTTGTTGGAACCTTTCCTTAAAAAAGTGAAAGACGTTTATTGTTTCTTGAATTGGCGATTATGGCATTTAACGGTACCTTTTCTATTTCATTGAAGGACAAAAAATTATACGAAAGCGACGACGAAAAAAACAGTCCTAAAGTTGGATCCAAGGAGTACGAAGAAGTTAACGATTTTTTTTCGTCTTCTTACGCTTGTTTGGCTCGAACTTGTTCTGTTGCTTCAGAAAATCTCGCCGGTAAAGTTCAAAAAAGGAAAATTTAATTGATATTGGCATAAAATATTCTTTTTCTTTTTCAAGGAGAGTCGTTAAAAAATTTTGCTGTTTTATGCTTGAATCAGCTAAACATATCTTTCTGGAAAATACAGTTGACTATTTTAGACGGTTTAAGTCAACTTTTACAAAAGTAAAATCGTTTAAAGTGTTAAAAAGAATTTTCAGTAACTTTTGTTGTTGTTTTAGCCATCAAAGGTTTAGCGATATTAAATTATTGACTCTAACTGTTATTGAGACCTACGGTAAGACTTTGTAATACGAAGCTATTTTCGACAAGTTTTGTTGGAATACAGACAGATATTTCCGTATTTTCAGAGAACGCGATTCAAACGTCTGTCAAAGACGCGTGCATTGAAATTTTGCAATTATCGTGCACGATTCTGTTGAGTAGTAACGAAAATATAGACGTTAGCAAGCTGAAAATAATTTCGAATGATAAATATTGCAAAGACTTTCATCCTGATCTTATTGCTGTGATCGACTCTTTGTGCAATAACGTACCGATGAATTAATTAAAAGCTAATTCTGAATTCACTATCTCAATTATGGTTCAATTCATTCAAAAAATTGTTTTTGAAACGTGTAAAAAACATACAAAATATGGGTCGAGAAATGAGAAAAAATGTAGATATCGAAGAACGATTCGAAAACAAAACTCATGCACTTAAAAAGGACAATGAAAAAGTTTTATTTGTACATACGAAGATGCGAATCGAAACGTTCCTTCAATTATACGCTAATCGTTGATATTCGGGCGACGCCGTTTCGTATTCATTGCTCAATTCTTTTTCTTTCGGTCGGATTTTCTTCATATAATTTAAAATGTCTTTCAAATGTGAGAGGATTAAATCTACGCATTTATCGTCGAACGGTGTGAACGCTAACATTTGCCCGAATTTCACGAACAGACGCAACAAATGAATAAATCCGTAAATTTCCGATGCCCTCTTTCCTTCGTTCTTCTGAAGTACGTCGGTGAATTGAGGTCGTTCGAATTTGTACAATAATTGAATTCCTAACACGACATCGAAGTACGACCGAATTCCTTTCGTTATTTCAGCAAGTTGGCTGCAAAAATAATGTCAAAGGCATTCAAAATTAAAACAAATCAAACAAACGCTGAAGACAGTAAAACGACACTTGGAGAACAACTATAATCACTGGCAACTATAATTAACGGACATCTATAGTTCTCGAACAATAGCCACTAAAGATATTTAGATACCTAAGTTTCTGTGGTGATATATTTTTGGAATTTTTCTTCTCATCGACGTAGTTACTCAAAATTTCGTCCACCGTCAGCGTTGCGGGTATTCGTACGACTTTCATTTGTTTCGTTACCAGATCCCAATCGTCGACTAAAATCGGGCGAAGTTCTTCAGGAATTTTAATGCGAATTTCACGTTTGTTTTTGAAAACGTCCTCGGATTCAACATGTGGAGCAGACCCCACGGTCGACGATGGAACAATCGGTGTAGATGCCGTCGCCGCCGACGTTGGTGTAGCAGTGCTAGAAGCCGATCCGATGATCCGTTCATGAATCCGTTTTCGTTTCAAATCGGGTTGCAGAGCGGGCGACGGAGATTCGTGGTCGCCAACCGACGACGATGGCGTTTTTATTTTCGTAGTAGTTTTTCGATTCACACTGAGATTTTCAACGGATGGAGTCGATGAACGACTAAACGAACCATCTTTGCTTTGATCGGGCAAACTTGGGCCGGATTCGGAACCTTGGCCTGCCATAAATAAATGGTTATATATAACAAAAATAGCATTGTTTGCAGCAATTAACTTTGTTTATTTCGTTTTTCTTATATAAGTAATGAAAGATGTACCTGTTTTACTAGGTTTCAGGACGTGTTTACGTTTTTTAGCGCTTTCAAGTAATTTTCTGTTTTCTTCCGCGGCAATTCGTGCGTCTTCGTCGGTGAATTTCGATAAACGATCTTCGTCGACCATTTCGTCCCATTTCGGATTCCAACCCTGATAATGAACTTTGTATTGCCCGCTTTCTTCGTCCACCTCCAAAACTTTCGCCGGATACACGCACGGACCGTGTTTGCACAAGACCTTTTCGTCTTTCGCAAATTTTAGCGGTTTCAACGGCATTTTCTTTTCATAAGAAAGAAATTTGTGAAACTAATTTCAGTTATAACTGAGACATTTAAAATAACATTTGCATAGCGTTCCTGCGCTACGTATAGTCTATCTAATAAAGATCCTGCGCATCTCGAAAACTACAATTATTCTTATCCTCATAAGAATACCCAGCCATTTGTCAACCATGAGAAAAACAAATTTTCAGTGAAAGTTGAAAATTTCGATTGAGAAACACAATTATTGAATTTTTGCCATACTCAATCACTCGCCGCCAGAATACAGAGTAACTTTTTTTCTCAATCTAATGAAAAGCGACGTTTGATTTCTGGGCTATAGTTATTTATTGTGTTGATTGATTTTAACTAATGTCTCGATCTTGTTCACATCTTTATAGTTCTTTTCGATTATTTTCATTACGGGTAAATATTACCAATATTTGAATTTACTTTACTCGTGATCACATTTGTTACAGCATTTTTATGCCGTTTTCTTAAAACCAATTTCAGGAAATAACGTTAATCATTTTTAATTCATTGCGACTTGGGACATTACTTTTTAAGAAACAAGCGACAACAAGCGACTTCTGCCCATCATAGAATATGTTTATAGAATATCATGGAATAGTTGAGGATTGTTGACTTGGGCGGCTATATTCGGATACAATCTAGCTTTAAAATTTTTCAAAACTTCGAACTGCGTACTGTAGTGTGCGCGAGGCAAGGTGAATTTTACCTCGTTTCGAATCAGCGATGGACGCAGCGAAGCAGAATTTGTCGCCATTCGTCGCCAAAAGTAATCGAAAGTCGGTGGACGATTTTCTACATTCGTTCAACGAAATGCTGAGTGATTTATCGAAAAACTTCCCTGCCGGTACGATCGTACGAGAAAGTCCGAAAAAGTTGGAACCGTTTTTCGAAAATGCATCATTTCAAGCTTTGTTTCGATTACACGAATTAGTTACAGAAAGTCGACGCAAACATTTGAATCCCGTTCAAAAAAATTTATCCATTTTGACGGAAGACATTTGCGGAATATGCGAAGACATAACCGACGACGGTAGTTGCCAAATCGTGGCCAAAGAACTTATAAATTTACTCAATACATCTCATTTTCACGCATTAATCGGCGCTCACGATCGAGTTGCGACGAAAGATTTCGAACCGTGTTTACCGGATATTCCGAGCGAAGTCGATGAAGACGAAGGTTTAGCGGTTCGTATCGTCCGCTTAATTAAAAACAATGAACCGTTGGGCGCTACGATTAAGGTTTTCCGTACCTTTGTTAGTTTCATACTTTTCTTGCTCGAGACGATGTATTTTTTTTGCAGCTTCACGAAGAAACTGGTGCATTGATAATTGCCCGTGTTATGCACGGCGGAGTCGCCGATAGAAGCGGATGTATTCACGTTGGCGATCGAGTTGTCGAAGTTATGGGCAAGAATGTTATTGGAAAACAACCCGCAGACGTTGTCAAACTTTTAAATTCTTCAAACGGCACGGTCACTTTTAAGGTTAGGCTTTCTAAGTGAACCGTCACTTGATATTTCGAAATATGTCGCGTACGTTTGAGAACAATGTTAAGTTTTATTTTTTTAGCTCATTCCTGCCGACGAACCGATGATTTGCACGAAATCGGGAACGATTGTCGGCGACGCGCGCGTTAGATTGAAGGCTTTATTCGAATACAATTCAGCCAACGATCCTATGAACCCTTGTCCAGAAGCTGGATTGAATTTCCATCGAGGGGATATTTTACTGGTTGTCGATTGGAATGATCCGCATTGGTGGCAAGCCACGCTGGAATCAGATTCCTCCGGATCGGGTCGAGTTGGTTTAATACCCAGCAAACAGTTACAAGAACGTCGGATTTTGCAAAAGAGCTCGCCTACTTCTGAGAAAGGTTCGCTTACTGATCGCCGAAATTCATTCGGCAGTCGGCGATTAAAGTAAAAAATTCGACACTGAATTCTGTTTGTATGTCATATCGAGTAATATTTCGCTTTCAAAGGAAAATAATGTACGAAACACGAGCCGCCGACGATTTTGAACAAGAAGAATTGAAAACGTACGAAGAAGTCGCTCGCCTGTATCCTCGATCGGATCTTTTTCGACCGATTGTTTTAATCGGACCGCCGGGCGTTGGACGTAATGAATTGAAACGCCGTTTAATTTTAATAAATCCCGACCGATTCGCCACGACAGTGCCGCATACGAGTCGAAAGGCGAAAACGGGCGAAACCGACGGCGTCGAATATCATTTCACAACTCGTACGTCGATGGAACAATGGGTGAATGAAGGTCGCTTCATCGAATACGGCGAATACAAAGGAAATCTTTATGGAACGACAGTAGACAGCGTTTTATCTGTTATAAAACAAGGAAGAATTTGTATCCTCAATCCGCATCCGCAAGCGATTCGGATGCTGCGTACGGCGGACATCAAACCGTTCATTATATTCGTTAAACCCCCACCTTTTCCGGCGTTAAAAGAAACGCGACAAACCGGGCGCGTCCGATCCACGTTCGACAGTAACTACAGTCGTGGTTTCACGGACGATGAATTGGAGCAAATGTTAGAAAGCGCGAAACATTTGGAGAGCGTTTTCGGTCATTATTTCGATTACGTTTTAGTCAACGGTAATTTGGAATTCGCTTTTCGCGAATTGTTGGAAGTTTTGAGTCGGGTCGAAAATCAACCTCAATGGGTTTCGATTAGTTGGGTTCGGTGAAAATATATGATTTTATCATGTTTTCCATTTTGTGCAATTTTGTCTATGGAGCTTTTTGTACGGTGCATACTCACGAACAAACAGTTGTAAAAAGGTTTTACTTACAATTTGCTGATCATTCCACATTACGTATCCTCCTTTTTTGTTGATCGTGAACTGTACTTTATATTCTGTTAAAAGCTTAATATCTCAAATTTGGTCATAATATCTTGTATTATGCTTACGTTACGTGCTCTTAACGATGTTCGATTTCACGTATTATTTTCCTTCTTGTTTTGTTTCGTCCAAATTTTTTCAGTACAAATAATAAAAAAAGCTGTAAATTATATATGGAATATTGGTAAATAATTTCAAAAATTTACTCATTTAACATTTTTCGAATGTAATGTGGAAATAATAAGCAATGGCCTTTCAATGTTGTCACTCGTACAAAACAACGTTAAAGTAACTTGTTTTTGTCGCTTCGGTCTTGTTTGTAATGGCTTTACGAACTGATGATGATTGAAAAAGTAGTGATCACGGATCAAAATATCGTACGTTTTTTCGAAAGAAAACATTGAAACGTTGTAGAGAATTTTCTCATTTCATCATTTTATCAACCTCAGCGTTTGTGCAATACACTGATGATTTGATTTTCGAAAAAATGTTTCAATGTATAGACTGTTGCACTTTACATGTTATAGGATTTTGTTGTGGTGAACGGTCGGTTTGTCGTAAATCTCGTGTAATTTATTATTAAATAACTTCTACACATGGCCGAACAGGAACCGCGTCCTTCTCCTCCTAAAGCAACATCTCATTTCATTCCTAAACCGCCGCGACGTGTTAATGACTGCTTATGCGTTTTACGTTAAAGAGAATTTTCGAATCACTGCGAAAGAAATGAACGCGAAATATCCTCAGTAAAGCCTTGTCCAACAAATGGACGCATCTGAGTAAACATTTCTTGTTGCTTTAAGCACAGTCTCATTGGAATTGCTCTCGCTTTGATTTCAGAGAAAAACCATCGAAAAATGTACAAAGCATACGAAGAAGGTGATAAAGCGCGATATCGAGCTGAAAAAATTGAATGGGCGAAAAATTTCACTGGCAAGTTACCGCGAATGAGAAAGAAACCACACGACAAAGGCGCGCCGAAACGAGACAAGAATTTCTTTCATTATTTCGCGCAGATAACTGGCCAAAAGCACGGCATGAATTTCCGAACAGAAATCAACGACAGTTAATTCAAGAAATCGCTCGAAGGTAGTGTCGCACATGTTCATTATGTTTCCGCATCTATATCTCATTCTTTTATAAGCAATTACCAATTTAGGTGGAAAGCATTGCCAGTTGCCGAAAAAAATGAATACGTAAACCTCGCGATAATATAAAGTCAGCGTTACTATAGAAAAATGAACGAATATCAAAAAACGAAACTACAACGTGCAATCGATGATCGACTGAAGCGAAGAACGGAACGACTAAAACTAGTAATCAACTTTGTGAACGATTTTACAATTTTATTAATAAATGTTGCTTCGTACAGTTAAGTGAGCAAAAAGAAGCTGAAACTGCCGCCGTACTCGCGCGCTTGTAGCGACAAGAGGGTGAACGTATAGAAGCACTCGAAAGAGCAGCCGCTGCCATAGAAAAAGCTCGAGCGCAACTAGAAGCTGTACCGCTCAAGCTCAACCAGCCGTTCCACCAAACGGACAGCAACCTCAAGCAGCGCCTGCGGAAGCTCAACGAGCATCTCCTCCCGATGGACAGCAACCTCAACCAGTTGAAGCTCATCCGCAACCACCTCCTGCTGGACAACACTGATTAGATTTGAGATTTGCAATTATATCTAAGCAATAAGATATTATATCTTATTTGTAATGAACTTTTTTACAGTACGCTACTTGACAAAAGTTGTGTTAATTTTAGAATTAGCGTTTTTTAATCAACTCGTTTGAACAACATTTTTATTCCCTGTTCTAAAATAAATGCATTTATTTGCGTATTGTTGTATCTTATAGAATATGTATTGAAAACTTCTCTTAATGAAGCATAAAATGCTGGTCGGCGTCACGAAAACAGTCAAATCACCTGCTCGATCTGACTTGTTATGTAAAACGAATGAAGTTTGGCCCGTTGACAGATAATTCGTTCTCATGCAGAATTTTGGGTCTTCCGCTCGCGTACTTCGTAATTGAATGATCATTTTCCGAGCGAATAAAAGCAAAAATAAATTTCATTAGTTTTTCCAACCTGGAGACAAATTCAATTTAATTATTCATCTTGTCTTTGAAAGTGAAACTGACCTTCGTTTTTATACGTAAAAAAGAATTTTCAATTTTTAATTCAAACTGTGTAATTTGTTTTGCACAACTGAAAAATAATGCACTATTTCAATTTATACAAAAAAAATACGGCTGTGTCAACAAATTAAGCAACAAATAATGTTCTAAAACATACAACTAATTTTTCCTTTTAAATATAACAAAATAAATAATATTTTTACAAAAAAGTATTCAACGAATAAACGGGACAAATTTAATTTATAAAATAATATACCTATTGTCTGTTGATTTTCGTACTTTAATGAAGATAATCGAGAATAAATATAAATTGAATTCACTATGATTTCACAGAAACTCAAAATTGAAGCGATTTAAAATCAAAATTTTTCACGGTCGAACTTTTTCAAGTCGATTTAAAACGAAACAAATTGCATTTTATAATAAAGAACATTTCGAATAACACATTAAGTCCGTAATTTTACACGTGGGACGATAGAAAATGTGCATAAAAATCTTTCTTACGTTTCGAAGGCATAAAAAGTATGTTTCATTGAAAAGACGGAAAAGTTCCATTAGAGGAACAATAACAATTGATGATTAAGAAACAACTTTCGTTTCTCGTTTCGTTATTTGAAAACAAATAAAAATTTCATGAAAGCTAACGTAATTTAAGATTAAAATTTTTCTTAATTCTCTGCCTTTGTCAAAAAAATGTTGACAAAGTGACAAACGATATGTCAAAACTTTAGCAGCAGCTAAATCTGGAGTAAAAATTAAAACTATTTTTGACTCTAGTCAAACCTAAATTCATCAATTCGGGATGAAACTTGGGAATTCTAACGGTGGGCCGCGAAACCTATAGGAGGTTCTACCTTGCACATTTGAATAACATTTTTTATCAGTAGTGCCTAAGTTTTCGGCTGACTTTGTCGTATGTCATTACCTCCGGTATATCAGACATGACCGAAGATTCTCTACCATTGCGAGCAAATTTAATGGAACCGTTATCGGCCGTGCTACTGTATATGCTAGTGTCAGCTAAAAGTTGATCGGCGTGGGACGGCGGTCCCAAACTTCTCAAACTGCCGTTATTGTTTTCTTGTTCCATCTTGCGTATACGTCGTTGCATCATCATGTAAACAATATTTCTCGTTATCATCGCCAAAAATAACAAACAAACGACGACGGCGAACACGATACAAGCGTAATATCCAATTGATCTATCGTGACAATAAGGCTGCGAATACCAAACAGTACAAACACATTCCGGGCCGACGGCAGCGCCGCCGTGTTCGCAAAATAGTACGTCGCATAAATCACCCGAATAATGATAATCGTCCGGGCATTGACATCTGGTAAAATTATCATATGGACGACTGCCCAAATCGCATGCAACTTTATCGCAAAACTGTCCAGTGAATATCAAGTTGCAATTGCACCAACGACCGCCAGCATTTGGAGTACCGTCGTTGAAACATATTATGTCGTCGCACTGATCGCCCGACCAACCGTACGTGCAATTGCATGCTTGCCATTCGTGTATCCACGAACCATGTTCGGAACAATTTAAATCAACCATTTCGGTTTGTCTATGAGACAAATAACCGAAACACGAATCAGCCCCTTGAGATTAGAAAAAATCACAGTTAAGTGTCTCGACTGGATTGAAAATGATATCTGCCGATATCTATTATCCGTCGGTTTCCTTTTTTCTCCGATGCACAATTCAAACGACGCGGATACTCTTTCTTTTCCGCTTCCAATGAAAAATAGTGATTATTTACGGAGAAAATAATAATTACCGTTAAAGCCTTCACAAGTCGTCGTTCGTCGTCGTCGTCGTCGGCCGACTTTAGGCGGCCATAAATTATTCAACGAATTTTAACACCGTCAGTACGTCGTCAATTGGCGCGGAAAAAACGATGAAGCCGATAGTAGACGGAAGCGAAGAATAAAAGGGAAGAAAAATTTTCTTTACAGCTTCTCCTTCTATCTTCTTTGAAATATATATATTATAATACTATGTCGCCGTCGTTCAGTGGTTCTCTTCCTTCAGCCACTGGTAATAGTAACCTATAATCTTCGTTTTCGATCTGTTTGCCTGCCGCCAGAGTAGTAAAATGTAGAAAGAAGATTTTGTCTCAACGAGGCAAAAAGGAGAAGGAAGAGTCGCCGAAATATTCTTCGCGACAACAAATGACCGTTGAAAATTAAAACAGCATAACCAAAAACGATCGTTCACGTTTTCCAATATTCAACTGAAAGAACAAAAACATTCCAAAAATGACAGTAACAAGAATTTTACGAACTGGTTTAATTTTTCTTTCAGCTATGTCTGCTCAATTAGTTCTTTCAGATAAGAGGCAAAAACTACCAAAAAAACATTTAGAACCCGAACATGCTTAAGGAATATTATAATTTCGCTCGGATTTATGTCTTGAAGCAATAAATGTAAATGTTCAATGCACCGTAAAAACGTCTTATAGAGCAAAAAATCCAATACATAAAATGTTATAGTATGCGTTTCATAGGAGCAAAAAGGACGACGACGATTGTCGAGAAGCTAAAAACACTATTTTCTTTAGGTGACTAATAGGAATCAATGCTTTTAACAGTGCTTAAGTGCCTCCGCCCTTTTTTCTCGGAATGAATAAAAAAATAGCAAGAAATTTCTTCGATAACATCGAACAAGAAAGATAAATATTACCGTTTCACTCATTATTCATCTTGCCAATTCGGCGTGGCTAAACAACGGTTGGTCGAACGACAATGCAAACGATTTCAAAGTTCCTCAAATCAAAAAAGCACCCTCCGTGCTCTTTTGGAAGAACCGATATCGATAATAATAATTATTATAATTGGGTACTAGAAGACTATCGACGAACGATCGTGGGTGGTTCAGATGAGGACAGTCGTTCAAACTGTTTTCGCAATTTTCGTTTTAAGCAAATTTTCTCTTTCATTTGTTTTCGTTCAATCAGTTTTCTTATCTTATATAAAGTTTCTTTCTTCGAACTTCAGTTCAAAAGTCAATTTTTATTTCGACTCGATGATAAGATGTTCATTCATTTTAGCGGTTCCAAGCCCACGCTAAAGCGAACCATCACCACCCAAAAGCCAATATTAGAACCCGAATGAGAACCGAGAGGTTCGCCGTCCGCCGCCGTCGTCGTCGTCGTAGTCAGTTGGGTTTGATTGCAAAAAGCCCGAATGGAACGATCATTCGATGGAAGAAAGGCAAACAAAAGTTTTAAATTTTCTCAAACCGACAAAAACCCATCGCAAAACGAAATAAGGCATAGCAAAAGCGAGCACTGTGTTGAAACAAAAACTGAACGAGGAAAATTTTTTGGATTGAAATAAAATTTGTTACAATTCGAAATGAATGATAAAAGTATTCTTTGTCCGCCGACTGTCATCGTCCGCCATAACGTTTGACTCACCGAACGTACATGTTCGATTTGAGTGCCATTTTCACGAACGATAATAAGTTACAATTCATTTCCTTTATGTACGGTAATTGAGTTCTGGAATAAATTATTCAATGATACAATCGAGATCGAAACGTGCACTTTCCAATTTTCATATGCATTAGACTTTGAGGAATGTTTTGTTGACACATTTGTCGTATTATTCTTTTGTCGATTTATTTATTAAAAATGGTTTGTCAAACAAAAAAGATAAAGTTACTGTTCGGTTTTTCGAACAGTAGTCCATTAAAATTTAAATGACGTGGATTGAACTAATATCAGATTTTTTCGTCAGCTAAAAGTTAATTTCTCTACCGAATCTTCTAAATAAATTATTTTATTGCCATATCGTGATTAAATCATTTTCAAACGACAGCTTGATTGGTTAGGAGCGGATGGAATGGAAGCGACGGATGGAAAGGAAACGAAATTTTATGTTACTTCGTTTTAAAAAAGAACAGTAATATGATGGGCTTAAGTATTTTTAGCCGTGGCGTAGAATGCAGTTTGATTCTTTCGGAATCATTATTCGCACCAGACGGTTTGCTTTTTATTCTGTTTGACAAACAGATAAAAGAACACGAATAAGTGACAGATTATTAAAAAATTATTCGTCAAATTGAAGTCTTTGTTAAAGTTGTAATATCCTTTCTGTCGAAAAATGACTGTTTGCGAAACAACTTAGAGCGTACTGTATTCCTCGTTTATTAGTAGTATTTCATAAATGTACAGTTAGTAATAGAAGAATAAAACAGCACTGAATACACAACATTTTAAAACCTTAACAAATTTTGAGAAGGTTATTGTTTCTTGGAACGGGTCGATCGAAGCGATTTTGGTTTCTTTATTTCTTTGAATTGCTGAAGATAGAAATAAACTATGAATAACTACGAGTTACAAAACAAAGTAAAGGGAAAAACAAAACTTACTCTTAATTTACAATTTAATTGTTCGTTAATATAGAGCATGCCGGCTTTGTTATCGAATTCACCGCAATAGTTTGGCGCACTGAATATTGTGATCAGTTTTCTTCCGGCGAAAAATTCGAAACCATCTGTAACAACCTGAAACAAAGAAATGTGCAATAATAACTTATAAGTCGTAGAAATAATAAGTAAAACAATCACTTGATGTGCTCGGCAGATTAAATCAATATTATGTTGTTTGCAAAACGCTTTTACGACATCTTCACCAAATGTGAAACTGATTCCTCGGTGCGATGGAACATAACCTGTCCGAGAACGATTACAATCATATTACGGTAACAGTTTTTATCTGAAAATTAAGTCTTACCTGTTATGCCTGGAGCTGGATCGGACCATAATAAATCGGCTATCAAACCACCTTCGTCGGGGACTTCGAACGGTAAACTCATGCGTCGTAACTGGTCGAACGTGAATAACGATGGGGACAAACCGCCGTGCATACAAAATATTCTTCGTGACACTAACGCTGCTACTGGCAATGAATCAAATGCTTGCTAAAAAGTGAAACTTAACTTAAATCAAATACTTTCATATTATGAACTGCTTAAGTTTTATTTACTTGAAAATGCTTCCACAATCTAACGCTGTATCTTCTTTTACACTCATCGTAAAACCCGTAAATTCTGCTTATATCGGCGCTTTCGTGATTACCTTGGAACAGAAAAGTTAAACTCGACAGCAAAAATAGCCAGTTCAAAAAATTTATTTATTACCACGTAAAATGAAAAAGTTTGTCGGATAACGTACTTTGAACAGGAACATGAGACATATCACTTCGATACTGTTGCTACCGCGATCAACATAGTCGCCTGTAAAAACAAAAATTGTAATTAGAAAGTGAAAGAGTTGTAGAAATCTGTCATTACCTAGAAACAAGTATCGCATGGACGGTGGCCAGCCGCCATGATGGAATAGATTTAGTACATCAGCGAACTGGCCGTGTGTATCGCCGCACATTGTTACCGGAGCCTCGAACTCGACTAACGCTTTACCTTTACGCAATTCAACTATCGCACGGTCAATGATGTACCATATTTCGGGTTCTTCCAATTCCGTCGGCTTTTCACCTTTCTTTGTGGTATTGAATGTAACGAGTTTCTGAATCATTGTTTCGAGCAATTCTGCTTCAACCACTTCAACGGCCATTTTTCCAACAAAACGCACGCAATCAACCTTTCACCAGCGAGTACAAAGTTAATAATGACGAAAACGAACAGTATTCTTCGGGCTTTAATAATTTACAAACATCGTCTTGCAGCGAAAACATTACATTGAAACCGTTTTCCATGGGTTTATTTTGCTTGCTTACTTAATTAATAAGTGTAAATTGCAAAATCCTATAGGGAAAAAGATACATAATAATATTCCTGAATGGAAAAAGTTCAACAAACCCCTATGGTAACACCTTTCAGAAAGACTAATTACATCTTTCGCAAATAGCGAAAATTATCAAAATTCTAGCATTGTCAAATTTACAGGGAATTTGCAAAAATGACGGACAAAATGGCTACAAAATAGTCATTTGCAAAAATGATGTATAAAATGGCTTTTTTTATATTTTATTTTACAAAAAAGAAATTAACAAAAATCAAGTACATATTTTTCATCAAAGTACACTTTTCAATACTGACGCCTAAAATAAGTGGCTTCAATTTTACTTTTTGCATAATTTCATGTCAAAAACAATCTGAGAAATAGTAAGTAGTTTCCGAGAAATATTCGGCTTGTCAGTTACCCAGTTAATTTACGTTAGTTTTGACTTTTAACAGCGTGAAGGTTTTGTGACAAACTGAGGTAAGGAAATTGCTGGTTGCTGCATGCTTTTTTGCGTTGATTGCAGTAACACACCGGAACTAAACATTTAACTTTAAGTTAACAGTTTTTCGACAATCTATGACAATGAATGCAATCGAGCGTTTAATTGATCATTTTTTTCAAAAAAAAACGCAAAAAATGCACAATTCACCAAATACAAACGCCCATTTCTGATTGTAATGTATACCTAAAACATGGATCAACAATCACAGTAAAAGCACAATAATACGACGATAAGTAGTTAATTAAAGCCATTATATTTATGTAGTATTCGGGAAAAAATCTTTGCAGCGAATGTAGGCAGCGATCAAATTATGTTATGTAGTAAAATTATTCGACATGTTCAAAAATAGCAGCCAAAAGTTTTCGTCTTGGGCGCAGTATTAAAGTCAAACTGCTGTTGGCATGGAACCGTCAATGCCCAATGGTCTCCTGAAACGAAACGAAATGTAAAGCGATGAAAAAGTTCTACAGCCCGTAAGAACAACGTTTTACTTTACCGTTAGTTTTCAATCGTTTGCCAGTACAATCATCATTTCCTTGGATTGTCATTACACGCTTCCGACCAGCAACCGGTGTAGCGTTCGCAGAAATTCCGTTATCCATTGTAACATCGGCAACAACTGGTGTATCCGAAACGCCATTGGGTAAAGATTGATAGCCATAGCAACCCATCGTAACAAACGGAGTTTCACGTTGACCTCCATTGTTTGAATTAGCTGAAAACAAAAGACAAGCGTAAACAACTTTGAAAACACATAAAGAGCCTGAAACGCAATAAAATAAATTAATTCCTGAAAACAAAGAAAAACTAGCTAAAATTATAAAAGCTTTTAATTGTATGTATGTAAGATTCGAACAAGAGATGTAATATTTATAAGTACACGAAAATACGCCGGTCTCCGTTGTACCAAAACTGTAGTTCGGTTGTTGTTGCAGCAAGCCCCGTTTCTGTTGTAGCACTTGCATTTGGCATAAATAATTGGCGCATTCTTTTTGATTGCACAATTCGGCCACGTTTAACGGCGTTTGGCCGGCGTTGTTCTGGTAACTAAAGCGAGTAAGGTAAGGCCATCAAGAAGACGAACGGAGTCAATATTTTGTATCAGCGAAAAAAGATCAGCTTTGAATTAAAATCGAAACACATGATGAATAAAGTTGAAATTGTTATAAAATAAAAAGAATGAAAAATTATCGTTTCGTTTAAATTCAAAATTAGACTTTCTAATTTACGCCGCTTCTGCTAATGTCAACTCTTTGCCCGTGATTGCCAATAAAAGCTATCCCTCTTTAATACCTGTGTTCTAAAATGCGACCAAGAGCAACAATTTATATCAGTAAATAGCCAAAAGAAAACGATAAAGAAAACATGTTTGGGTGTACGAACATGTTATAAAAATCACATCGCTGTCGTTTGGCTAAGTATTCAATAAGTATAAAATTTGATTTTATGGAAATACTTTACGCAAAGTAACATAAAAATAAATCAAAAACGATCATTACGTTAAATCGCTACTATGAGCAATCAGCAAGTTAAGGCACTCGATGCTGCCCGAGCGAGCGGCTTTGTGAGCAGGCGTTTCTCCCAAATAATCCTGCAAGCGTTTCAAAAATTGAAAAACTCATTTAGGATGAAGATAAAACAAAAAAGTACTTTTTCAAATACTGAAGCGCCAGAATCTAGCAACCATTTCAAGCATTCAATGGTACCACCGAAAGCCGCCAAATGGCACGGCGTCTGGCCGAAACGACTGGTTTTAACTTCGAGACTGATAAAAAATTGCATCGTCAAAAGTTTACGAAGGCAAGCCAACTAAAAACATTAATGTCAGAATAAAAAGTAGTAATCTACATCATATCAAGTATTTTTTGAAATCAAAAAATATACCCGTCCGAAATAAGCTGCATAATGAACGGGCGTCCAACCGTAAAACGTATCTTCGGCGAAAATTCCGCGAAATCCGGGAGAGTTTTGATTCGTAAAATTATCGAGTATATTTTGTAAAATTTCAACGTCGCCATCGCGGCAGGCTCGATGCAAGGGAAAATGTTGAATTAAAACGCTTTCCGTAACGCTATTCCAATGTTGGCTCGAATCATTCGTATTTTCGAAAGTTTCATCCATCTTAAAACAAATACTGTATTTACCATTCAAACGACAAGCAACGCACGAAATTTGTTTGCGATTTTTCTAACTTTTTTCCTACTCAGATTCAATCTAAATATAAAAAGCTATGCACAACTCATCAAATCGTAGTTCTGAAACATAAACCGGTTGAAAATCCGCAAATGAATTAAGGCTCGGTTACACTTACGTCCTTAGTCCTTAGTCCTTAGCCCTTAGTCCTTAGAGCACAGGGTAAAATATGGTTGTTTATCACAACACCACTTTTGTAAACAACCATATTTTACCCTGTGCTCTAAGGACTAAAGGCTAAGGACTAAGGACTAAGGACGTAAGTGTAACCGAGCCTTTATGTACCATGTTCAAAAAAATTTGCTCTTTCGAACAGTTCTTGAATTTTTTTTAATCCGTTGCGGTTATCCATAGTTACAGGCTAAAATATGTGACACACTTCAGCGTCCTTAAACTTTTTTTCCCCCCACTGTATGTATGTTTTACAGTTGATTATCGTTACGTCCCCTCCGAGGGATGAGTGAGACCTTAAGAAGAGTTACGCTTTTTGTGATAAATCTTCTTCACACATCCATTTGGCTCGTCATATAACAGCTTTCCACAAATGATCTTCTTGTGATGCATATATTTTTACTATTATAGCAATTTTCACTGAAAAATACCTTAGGTAACAAGAAATTTCAGTTGAACATTCATTTTCTCAAGACAGAATGACTAAAAATTCATTTTTCCTATTTGCATAAAGGTGAGGATGCTAACTGAAGTGTATTGCTTGTATTTCATAATGTAAGAACAAAATCAGGTGGAGACACTATGCCTGAGTGGAACATGAGGCACAACTGGACGCTAAGCGACGAGGGACCTAGACGAGATGTCAACACAGTAAACAGTAAGCATTTTGTTGGGACCGGGCAAAATGGGGATGTTAAGCGAAACAGGAAGTTAACTGAAGTGGAGTTAACGAGAATCGACTGTATGTAGTAAAAATAAAATGAGACCTGATCACTAAGCAGAATGGGAAGTTAAGTTGAGGGAATGTTAACAAGAGTTGAAAGAAAACATATACAATTTTGTCAGACCAAGCCAAACAGGGAATGTTAAGTGAAACGGGACGTTAACTGACTGATGTTACTATTTCATAACTGCAATTCTTCATTTACGAGGCAAATTTTATCTCTTTTTACTGAGTTTCACAGCAAATGGTCACGGATAGCTTTTGTTGGACTGACCGGTATTCAGGTGTTATTTTTTACTAGTTGCATCACAGAAAGTTAAAATTATGGATGTTACGTTGCACGTTGCTCATTCCCATCATTTCATATCTAGATTGCATTCTTGGAAAACACATTCAATGAAAAAAAGTCACCCTAAAAAGTCACCCCATTTATAACAAACAAAATAATTATTAAAAACATAATATTATGACTTCAATTACAAACAGTAGAAAAATAAATGTGGGTCAAAACTATCAATTCATATCAAAATAATAATATGATGAATATTATGAAAATACTTTCAAGAAAATAAGATAACGTGTATCATACCCATAAATTATTCAGTGTCATTTTGATCAACGGCTGAAATACAATTTGAACAGGCAAGTAAAAATTTGGTTTGTGAAATGAAATAACTCAAAAAAGGTGAAAAACGACATTCCTAAATAGAGACCAATGTTGTTGCCAATATAAACGATCAAGTCTTCCAAATCGAAAGCTTGCTCTTCCGAAATTATTTGCGAATTGGATAATTTCAAAATGAAATTAAGTATCATGTAATTTTTGCGCAATTCGGTTAAACTGATATTAGCAAACTGGTCGATCACCGAGTTTCTCAGCGACAACAAAAGACTAGTTGTTTGAATCGAGTATTTAGTTTCTTCGCACGGCTGCTTGCAACTGGGACATAGGCTACTCATAGAGGTTCGACTCAGATTGTAATGTATCCATTCCTTGAGGTACATATACATGGGCCCTAGACATGGTTGTACATCAACCTCGTTGATGCCGATGTCGTTTGCTTTTGACTTTAGAACATGACTAAACGCGCCCAAGTTTGGTGGAAAACAGTGGCATTGTCTTAAGATATGTTCAGTGACACACTGCATGTAGCAATGTTCCAATACGTAATCCGTGACGTTGCTGTCAAATGTCAGATAATTAGGGACAAATTTGGCGCACAAGCCCAAATGTTCAGTTTTTCTCTTGTAAACCATTGGTTCAACGAAAATCTTTACGTCGTAGCCGGGACTCACATATGTTGATGGGTTAATAACGAATGATGGATTCCTGTTGATTCCGTGTACTTGGAAATACAATCCAGCTCCCCTTTTTTCAGGCTCATTGCCGCAATATTCGAACTGTTTAATATTGACATGCAATTTCAACATGCTGTTTTTATAGTAGGTAGTGAACTTTGTTTGATTATAATTTGTCACGTTAATACCATAACCTACAAGTGAAAGTCCAGATAAATGTAGTCCAAAAATTCATAAACAATTAAAATTTCAACCTGCTTCTAATTCATTAAACATATGAGCCATTCTTTCGCCAATATTAAAGGTGAAACAGGAACCCCCGTCGCTTACATGATTCATGAATGCATCGCTGCAATTGATGATTTTATCATTCCAAAAACATTTTAACAAAATGTCTTGATAATTGATGACGTATTTATTTGAAGTCCACACAGTTCCTTGTGCTAACTGATGCTCATAATCACGCAGAAGAGCTTCTTGAGCATCATTTGTCAAATTATTGTGATTCGAACATGACTGGACGTTCTATAAAAGATTTTGATTGAATACACTTTCAAAAATTTAATGGGAAAGTTTACTTCGGACATCAAGATGCTATAGTCAGAAATTATGTTTGCATAAAAAATAGCCAATGAAATATCGTGGCCAGCAGTATTTCCAAATGTCGATCTTTTGTGCATTCGGATTGGGCAAAATGTGACTGCGGGAAATTGAAATGTAGAAATCGATTGCTGGATGACCTTTGTAGATAATTTGTATGTCAAGTACGTGTCGATGTTTTGTCCGCATTGATACAAGCAATATATTGATATTACGACAAACAACGCGCGCCAATACTTTTGGTGACGTTGAAGACTTAGATAGTTCAAAGCATCAATGGTACTAACAGAGCAAAAGTGTTCAACAATTTGGGACATACTCTCTGTTGTGGACAGTGAAGACATGCATGGCATCCTTAATGCAAAAATAATCGCGTACAAAATTTGCTAATGTTTTTCAAATTATACTTTTTGAAAATAATTTTGATTTTAATGTTCCAAGTAACTTCATTAAATTTGCTGACTTACCGAACGATATTCTTATGAATTATAGTCTGTTCACTTCCAACCGCATGTCGCTGAGCATTTCTTTCTCGTACCGCTTCAAAGGGAACATTGCTAAAGATTGCCGATGCACTAGTTGCTGGCAAAACTTCGATGATATTTGAATGGGTAACTCGAATTACCTCCGGGCATTTGTTCAACGATATTCTAAAATATGCATCGTACATTTTGGTACATTTCTTTTAAAACGAAACTAGCTACCCATTTTCCACTGGAACAAATTGGACTTCCGTTACCACAGTTTCTTCATTCGTCAGCATAATACTATTCTGTTTAATCAACAAGGAAATAAGAGTAAGGCACTTCACCTAATTAGGTAGGTTAAAATATCACTTTCTCAGGTGCATAGAAATGATGGCCGGGAAAGTATTTATAAGTTCTTTTATCAACAGGCGTATTCTTCAGGACTGCATGGATTGTCACACTTTACGCTTCATTTGAGAATAAGACTGGCGCCTAAAGGAAAAGTAAACCAGCACTTATATACGCACCAATGGTAATGTCTTACCGTAAATCGTCGTTTATTTTTATATGCATCATGCATGTTTGTGCTGACGATAAATTTTAAATATGCTGCTTCAAATGGGAGCTTCAAAACAGAAGAATTATTTTTTGAATAAAAAAGACTGAAATCGTATGATACTATTACATATTTTATGGACTCGTGTTGCTTAGAGATTCCGTCCATACACACATTTAAAGATTTAAAATTTTTTTCCACGGCCCCAAATTGCAGGTACTTTTAAAAACTCGTTTCCATGATACCTTGTTTATTGAAAAGGTATTAAATTTTCTCCTCATATACTTAATTGAAACTCAAAATTAAATCAAATTTATTTTACCTTTAAGCTCAGAAATATTGTTTATTTCTAAATCAACGAAATTATGAATCGTTATGCAGTGAAAAAGTGTGGGAGGTAAAAATGAATTCATTGAAATTTAGAAAAAGAAAATATTGGGAATTAATTACTGTATTTGTTCGAAAACAACCCCAGGGTCATTTCCTTTTGAATGTCACTACATAAGAATAGGATTGTCTACATTTAAGCTCTCGAATGCAAGCCGCACTTGGGCCATTCCAAGGATCAAGATCAGACAGGATCACCTAGGGGACGATCGGAAGACCTCCAACGCTGTTCATTTGTGATCTGTGTACTTTTATTGTTGTAACCAAGTACTGTATTTTGGCAACCTTTGGATTGGCTTTACCTTTGGTTTTGCATCTGACTTGTGGTCTCTGAGGGTTTTAACATATTTTTATTTGCAGCCGTCGTTTTTAAAAAGACAATAGTGTTTCGTAGAAGTATAAGAGAAAGACCTGACACTTGATTTTTTTATTCAACTTTTGTTTTTATATTCTCTTTCCCAAGGAGCCGTGCTCTGTACCAGGCTGTTCCAGTTTTAACTGAAACTGAAACTGAAATAGTTTCAGTTGGTAATTTTTGAAATCAGTTTCTGACTGAAACTGAAACTGAAATTATTCTGAGAAGTCCAGTTTAACTGAAACTGAAACTGAAACCGTTTTTTGGAAATCCAGTTTAACCGAAACTGAAACCCTAAAACTGCCAATTCCAGTTTTGATTTAGTTTTTCTAAAGACTATCTTTGGTTTTGCGTGTTATTTTGCAAATCTTGTTTCATTATGGCATTAAATTCGAGGAAAAAACGTGGCCGTCTGGAAGGAGTATTTCGAAAATATTTCGATTGCAATAATGATGGAGAAACGGGAACCTGCAAGCTTCCAAAAGCTAGTTACTTCGTATTAGAGCTTTAATATCTGAACTTGCTGTGAGTTTATCATTTGGCTGGAGTTTAACTCCATTTAATTTTTTTCTAATTTGAAAGTAAAATTTAGTTACGTGGGTTGTTAGGCATATGTAATTGACTAGAACTAAAACTTAACCTGAAACCTAAACTGAAATTGAAACTGTTTGTTGAATTTCGGTTAAACTGAAACTGAAATTGAAATTCGAAACTGGAACAGCCTGGACTGTGTAGCGACGCTTTTCCTTTGAAAGTTGTCGACGAATGTTTGTTCGAATTCAGTGGTAAAATCACTCAGGACGGCGGAATCGACATCGTTACGACTTGCAAACTAGTCGAATTGCCAGATTTATGAATTCCATCTCTTCGAAACCGTTTGAATAAATATGCGTAACAGTACTCTTATTGTGCATGTACAGTAGACTTAATGTTCTCAGAGTACTGCAGTCTCCACAATCCAGTGGACAGGTGATCAGTGAGGCGACCGTAGTTGCATGTTGACTGAATATATAGTAGTTGTCTGATGATCACGTTTCTTCATGTTTACTAGCTAGTGCAACTTATGGAAAACCGGTCACCCGCCATCGTTAGACTTACATGATCCCCTATTTGCCAACAGCAGCTATGCGTAGTTGCCATACTATAGTGGCTGTATGCCTAATGTCCTGCGCAATTCAGTGAAAGTTACGATTTACAGTCTGAATTCAGATAATGATCTTTTTAACATTTGGTTAGGTTCAGTTTGACAGCAGCATGCTAAAAATCAATGTCTGAATATGGAGAGTAAATTTTAACTTTGGCATTACTATACTTTTATTCCCCCTGTGATTGCTGAAGGACTTTAAATGGATTTACATTTGTAAATTTAGGATCGTTAGTAGAATGGCTAGTGAAAATAAGGACGATGCTGCCATTGTGCAATTTAAGGTGAAGACACAAAAATGGATCAACGATTTAATGCGTATCGAGAGATTTCAATATTTACGTTTCTTTAGATGTATTACACATACGTTTGCAGGTTTTGTAAAAATAATTTTTGACATTATTTCAACTTTAGCCCAAAGCGATCTGCGCACAGAAGGTCAAATAGCTATTATTTACTACACGTGTATGTTATGATAAGTCTGGCGATCCAGTCATGCTTTTGATCGGTGGTTGGTTGCTCGAAATTCAATTAGACTGTCAATAATTAGCTCTGATGACAGCGAAATCCATAAACGCATAGGTGAGTTTTTGTCTTCTATATTTATTCTACATTCTTGCAACGGGATATTGTTGTTTTCTTCAAGATGCTTCAAGATGCAGTGACAACGTCAGCTGCTTCTTTCACTCCCGACGAGAGCAGAGAGCCGAACTTGTTTCCCAGGATATTGGACAGTAAATTGTTCAGAATTCTGTGCGGGATTGTGATATTAGTTTCATGATTTCGTATTCAGTATAGTCGGCCGGACATTTCATCATTTACTTTCCAAAGTAGCTGACATTAGTCAAAAGTAGCTGATGACATTAATCGACCCTTTTTCCTTGTACATGGTGTTTTCAAGTAGCATCCGACAAATTTAAAGCGAGGCAGAATTCTGTTATTTTAAACAGCGATGCAAGAGAAAGTAAACAAAAATTACACAACAAGTTCATTTTTGGAATAATTAATTAACAAGCAGAAAATACACATTTTTTTATTTTTTTCGTTGATTTTATTGCTCGCTATTAACAAAGCAGCCGACGATAAGCTGGACGCTTGTTGCGGAATATAAAGCTAAGATTTAAAAAAATACAATGAGCGTTTGCTGATCAACTACAGTTACAAAGGTATACAAAGGTTGCAAAGAGACGATAGTAGTAAATGAACTACATTTCTGAAAAATGTTAGGAGAAGTAGCAATACTTGCGAATAGAGTATAGTAGAGAAAGCGCTATAGATATGCAGATGGCAGTTACTTTCTCGCTTGAGTTACATTCTTTTCCTGACAAATTCAATTGTCATCATTACGTAACATGCAGATGCCCATTGAATCTGGCGTGGCGCTCATACAAGACTTTGTGACATTGATTTTATGACAGTCTTGGTCACTTTTACATTCTAAAAAACAGTGTAAGCAGACAGTAGCCAAGTGGTTAATGAAAAGTTTAAAGCATGTGCAAATGTTCGCAAGTGGCCTGCAATTGGCCACAAGTGGTTGCAATAGCCTACAAGTGGCCTGCCACTGCCTACATGCAACTGCCCGCAAGTGTCTGCAACTACATGTAAACGACGCGCAATTATCTGTCCTTGACTGCAAGCGGCCGCAAATGTCTAAAACTTCTTCAAGTATTCTGCAAGCAGGCGGAAGCTGCCTGCAAGTGACTGACACTACATGTAAGCGGCCTGCAACTTCCTGCGACTTCTGATCTACAATCGCTAGAATTACCAAATTCAGTTATTCGGTCGGTTATATTGTAATGTAGGATTATTTCGTGATCTTCGAGTGACGACAGCGATCGTTGAATATCGTTTGTACTCGAGACAAGGTCTTTTGCACTGAGGACATCGCGTATCTGGATTAAGGGTATAATACGAATACAGCATTGGTTGCGTGCAGGACATGAAGTGTGGAACACAACCCTTTAGCTGCGACAGGCAGATTGATTTGGCTGTATATAGTCAACAAAGCATGCGCGTTGTTAATACTATCCTAGCGAAACAAAGTCTAAAGCCCATTTCTCTAGTAAGTGTCACTGTTTGCCCTACTATCGTGAAAAAATTTGTGTATACATTGAGCCAATGCAACAGCGTGTCCATTCTTGTCAACGCATGGCGCACGACATAGATTGAAGTGAAATTTCGGAATTGTATCCCAGTGTGAGCGAGAGAGCCGGGGATAACGCGGTGAATGGATGTCGATAAAACATGTGAAAATACATCGTAAATACAACAACTGGAGGGAGTTGGTTCGATGGTGCACAAGTTTGCTCTTGGCGGATGTTCAGAAAAGTCGTAATTCACTGCAGGGATCAGTTGTGAATGATGTCCTCGAGGTAAATATTTTATGTTTTCAAGAAATTTCATTACAACATCTCGAATATGGCGAAGATATAGTGCTGTTCAGCGAATCACCAGCCGATTCGCAAGAGATTGTTTGGCGAAATGCTTAGAAACAACAGGACTAAAGATAAATCCGAGAAATACCGTTCATATGGAATTTAAAAAGAAGAAATCTCAACGAACAGACTTACCAACAATCAAGCTAAATAATGTCGACCTACACTGGGAAGAAAACGTCCCATATTTAGGCATCGTTCTCGACTCGTTTCACTCACCAAGAGCTGCAATTATGGGAAGAATATGAGCAGCACAATTTGCCTTCAACAGCAGGAAAACAATATGATCTGCAGCGAACATATCAAATCGGGTGAAAATGAAACTGTATCAAACAATAGTAAGACCATCGTTGATTTACGGAATGAATGTATTTGGATTATGAGAAAGCGATAAGAAGAAATTAGCAGCTAAAGATATGTCCTTTATCCGTCGAATTTTGAAAATATGATGGGAATTAGCAATCGGAGAATATGCCGAAAACATGATATACCGTACTACCACTTAAAATTCTGCTGGCAAGATGTCGGTTGGTGTGGTTTGGACATATATGAATGAAATGAAATTGATGAGTTTGGACATATACTGTATACGAATGAAAGAAGATTGGTTGCCAAAATTTTTTACATCAAATCTAAATTGGAAGATGCCTGGCATGTTCCAGTATAGTATACTATACTATACTAGAATTATACTGGGAAAAATTTTCATCAGTATACTATACTATACTGTAGTGGAAAATTTTATACTATACTATACTACACCAAAAAAAAATTTTAGGTTTGTACTATACTACTATACTATAATTCAAAACATTAACTGGAACATGCTGGGAAGGTGCCGAGCGGAAGGCCAAAAGTTAATTGGCTAGACAACACCTGCGACGACTTAAACATGTTGAAAATTTCAAGACGGGACCAGAACTTATAAAGGACAGCGGCTCGTGGAAAAAACTGATTTCTAATATTGAAGTAATCGCTCAACTGTTTTTACGACAGATATTTTTGTACGATGTATTGTTAAATGTGCCTTTTTATTTGTTTCTTTTGATCGCGTCCACAGGCTTGTAGCGGATTAAAGTTCATTAATTAATTAATGATAGTAGATAGATTTCTGCGTTAAATGAAAATCTCACTCAATCATCACTTAACCATCCCGCAAATGAACTCAGGCAATTTATCATCAGTGAGTTCCACCAGCACTTTATACTTGAACTCAGGGAATTCATGGATATCTTTTTAAGTGTATACTTGTGATGAGCATTCCACCAGCTTCCAAACTGTGTAATTCAGTAGTTTTTTGCTACATTGCTTACAATTTAATGTTCATTAATTATTTCTATGGTCAGGTCCCAGCGGTGGTCTATTACCTTACTAACAAACCATCTGTTTCAACATCCAAAATCCTTTTACCAACTATAGTAATAGCTATTACTAACTTTCCTTTTCCTGAGTTTCAATCCTCCCCAAATAATAAAATAGTTCCTATCCAATTATCATAACCCTTATGTATAATTTTATGTGTGAATAATTTGTGTATGTTGCACAATTCGTGGCCACCAGACCATTTCTGTTTGCAGTTGTTGCACGTCCACGTTTTATTCGGTTTTATGGTCACACAATTGCTGTTAACTACAACTTGATATTATAAACAATTGTTTTCTTCTTCCAGCTGAAACGTGAAAAACAAAATTACAAGAAATGCAAAAAACTTGTGCTAAATTTGCTACTCTGCATCACACGATGTTCGACGAAGTTTATTTCACAAAAAAACTTTTACAAGCTTTACTTTTTGAATTCATGAAAAGTAACAGAAAACCTACCAAGCGAAAAAAACATTCGATAGGTGTAAACAACTTTTGGAACATTCTGAAGGCTAATTGCGAATGAAGCAGACTTCAGTGAGCATGTGCAGACACTGAATTGCTTAAAATAAATCGTCGGAAAATCCCTCAGCCAAATCAAAACTCTGGAAACCACTTGCAATTGTTGGCGCAAATTGTAGCAATTTCCTTTTGACCAGGTCCAGCACCCAACATCCACGGACAACCATTGTGAAATAGCCAACGCCATCAGCGAAAGTTTGAATGTCGAACTGGTTGTGTTGCATCTTGTTGGCGGGTTGTTTGCAACAAACATGATTTTGCCTCTGCTGAATTCCAATGTGTAACACTGACAGTGTAACCCGCTGGATCAACACCTGAAAATCTACTATCTAAGTGACCATTATCAACTACTTGTAAGCGAAAATGGCACGCTGAAAATTATCCAAAGACATATAATAGTCAGTTATATGGTCAGAAAGAGAAGTACTGAGCAGTTTGGCAAAAAGAGTTTCATTCAAGAAAGTCATTACAGAAATGCTTTTTGAAAAGTTACTAAGCCCCAAAGGAATTTGGGCAGATTTGTTAGTTTCAAAAAGCAAGCAAAGAAAATATGAACCCAACATTGACTTGAAATATTTGAAACCAATGTTCGTAACCTTTCATCATCGGATTCAAAATCCTTATAGTCGGAATCCATTCGAGATGACTCGATATTCTCCAAC